>JAGDQP010003318.1:23049-95356 GCA_022664845.1 Lepisma saccharinum
AAACATATATAACAGCTTTAAAAACGAAACTTTCTATAAACGTAACGATGGAAGGATGCCTAAACTGCACCGTCTTCAATGTAGCCGCCGTGGTCGACGTGCTTATAAGACGTGCAGTCGAATTTTTATTCCTATGTCGTGGACTTGAATCCACCTTAATCAAACTTTTTACCTTTTCCCAGTTGTAGCGATACTTTTAAGTTTTTCTAGAAATTTTCAGGTGATGTCCTAATTAAAAATTATAAACGTTATTATATCGCACTATACTGAAAATTCAGATGTGCAGCATCCAATTAAATTCATGTGTTAATTCTCCTTTTTCTGTGTAAGATTGCACTTTGATTTAGTAGTAGTCACTTTCATGAACCACAATTTTGATATATTTTTGTACTGTCAAAAGCAATTTCTAATGTCGAAGCTATACACATAACATTTTGACAGTAACGCCAATCTCACAAATGATTATTTGGTCAATAGGCTGATGTACCTTTTTTCTTCTCCGTCTCCAGAATGGAATACAATTCCACTATACAACGAAGTCTGGAACAATAATAATAATACACAGTTATTTGTTTAATAGGCTTGTCTAGAAAGTTACAACATAATATTCAAATAATATTTTTTTTTTTCGTGCTGTCTTCATTCTCTTCATTATTAGAACATTTGAATTTGCTGAATAATTTTATCATAATACAGTATGTGTTACTTGCAATTAGAATAACATTTGAAGATTCGTAGATAAAAATTAAACGTTCTAACGTAGCTGAGAAAATGTGAAAATAAAACCATTGACGCCTAGGTAGTGGCTTCGAACTCACGATATGGGAATAAATCAGTTGCCGTAAGCATCTCGACCATAGCGGTCACATTAAAGACGCTTCATTTCAGACGAGTTCTTCTATTTTTGTGTTTATTGAAAGTTTTCCGGCTTTTTTTTTCTTACAAGGAGAGGTCCTAGTCTGGGATATGTGGTTTAAGTGGTGACAGTTTACCCTTCAGGTATAAACATACAAAAATACTAGGGCGCACTATTTGGCCAGTTCAAAAATAACAGGGATCAAAGTTTACAGAACACCTTATATAATATTTTCACTATCAGCTGACCGGGTGGCTGAAGTGGTAGTGCGTTAATTTCACAAGCCAAAGCTTGCACACGTTCGAGTTTGGTATTTCCAAGTTTTTTTTTTTTACTTTTTGTCAGTAGAATGAGTAAGTCATGATAGAAAAATGAACGGAAAATATAATTGTGAAACGTTTTCTTATTTGAAAAATATAGCCAAAAAAAGTGTTCACCAGGAATTCTATATGGAGAACAATTACACTTTATTCATGCAAAGTACCAACAAAGAAAAGTCTTTTGTATTAAGGGACAGCTGTTATTTCTCATTATCAGGTCAACACCGTAGCTGTATTTAACTAGTTCCATTAAAAAAAAAGCACAACATTGTTAGTGTCCCAACGCGAGAGCTTTTCTAATAACAAATTGTTTCATAACGATATTTTTCCATTATCTTCATTTTCTATGTACAATACATTAAATATTAATTTTGCTAATAAAAAACTTCCATGTTCCAAAACTCGACTCTGCAATCTCTGACTCGTGATTATCACGTCATCACCTCAACCACCTGATAGGCTGACAGTGAAGAACATGTGAATATATATAAGATACGATGCAAATTTTGATTGGATTGAGTTGAATTTTATTTAAGGCCTTTAGGAAACTTTAGGCTGAGGAAGACAAAATTTTGATCCCCTGGTATTTCGAAACTGACCGAATAGTATGAACTTACTTACTTACTCTATGGCTTACGAAAATCGCAAGTTCATCGCCGCTGTAACAAATGTTCGTAAAGTCCGTGAAGTTCTTCATTATGCAGTCTCTTCCAACCCCAGTCACCTCGTCCCGCTTCGGCCCGTATATCTTTCTCAAAACCTTAATTTCAAAACACACGTAATTTGTGTTCATCTGCTAAGGTCGTACGCCAACCCTCGCAACCATAAAGTATTACCAGTAGAATAACCGTTCTGTATATTTTCACTTTCAACTGATATTAATCGCGAGGATAGGAGTTTCTGTCTGAGTAGAAACATGCGTTACCCGATAATAAGCGACATTTTATTTCTTCCATGACCTCATTTTTCTTGTTACATATGCTCCCAGGTATTTAAATTTGTTTACTTTCTCTACGTTCTCATTTTTAATTGTTATGTATCTATTTCCTTCATTCCCAATGTTTCGGATTGTTATCATGTATTTTGTTTTCTCTGTGTTTACCTGTAGGCCTATCTCATCACACGCTTCTACTAAGACATCGGTGTTACATTGTAGTGCATCTATATCGTCCCTATTAAATCTACATCATCCGCGTATACGAACAGTTGATTCAAGCCATTCAGTGATAGTCCTTCTGAATCACATATTTTAATGTGAAGTTAAAATGTAATAGTGACAAGGCATCACCTCGAAACTATCTGACATATTATTACCTATCTGTACTCTGCTTATGGGGTCGCTGAGACAGACAAATCCTCACAAGTTGAACAAGTTTTATCGGAATTCCAAATTGTATCAGCATATTGTATATATTTTTTTCCTTTTGATAGATTTGCATGCTTTTCTATGAATAAATGGTGAACAGTCCCATTGCATTCCCATTTCTTCTCTAAGATTTGTCGCAAGGCGAAAATCTGGTTCAACGTGGATTTATTTCTTCTAAATCCACATTGGTGATCTCCAATTATTTCATCTACGTATACACTTAGGCGAGTTAGCAGAATATTACTCAGTACTTTGTAACATGTTCGGAGTAATGAGAATCCGCGGTAATTATTACAGTCCGATTTTTCGCCTTTTTATAAACCGGAACTATTATTGAGGTTTTCCATTCCTTTGGAAGCTCCTCCTTTCTCCATATAGCACTTATCAATTTATACAGTTCCTTGATTAGTGCCGTTCCTCCAGCTTGTATTAATACCCGGTGATTTGAAATTTTTCAGTTTCTTGACCGACATTTCGAAGTCGATCTCGTTGGGTTCAGATATACACGGTTCTGCTGTATAGATTTTAAATTCCTCTGTTTCTTCTCCATTGTGTACATTAAGAAGTTTGTCGAAATAATTTTTCCACACATCGATAATTATAGTCGGATCCGCTTGATTCCTAAGCATCCCTACCCTAGAGTGGTAACCTTTCCTTAATGAATTTACCCCCTTTATACAGATCTCGTATGTTATTTGTGTTACCGTTTTCCTCTATCTTCTGAATCTTCTGCGTCAGATATTCTCGCATTTTGTTTGTGAACCCGCCTGTGGTGTTGCTGTAGTGGTTGGTATTTGCTTCGCTGTTATTACTTAGCCATCGCTGTCTTGCTTATTTTCGTTCCTCATGAAGTTTAAGGCATTCTTTGTCAAACCAAGGATTGTTTTTCTGGTGTTTCTTCTCACCTAAACAATCCTTCCCTGCGTCCTTCACAGTATCACGAATTGCCTCCCATGTCTTACATCAATTTCATTATTAATGTCATCTTTATTACTACCAGAGTCGGCTAAGATTTTGAACCTATTTGAGATTTCCAAATAGGTTGGTAATCTGCTCTTACGCTCGGATTATCTAATCGTTTAACTTCGAATTTAAGTCGTTTTGATCCTTTACCTTATTTGTTCGCGATGGATAACTTCTCCCTCACTTTTGTGATCACTAGCTGATGGTCAATGTCACCTTCCGCTCGCCTGTAAGATCTAAAATTCATTATGTTGGTGTGTCTTCGTCTATCTACTAATACGTGATCGATCTGGTTGAGTTTTGCCATCAGAAGATACCTATGTGTATTTGTGTATATCTCTGTGTTCAAAGTACGTGTTCTTCACTAGTAGGTTTTTTGAGATCGCGAAAGTTATCAGTCTTTGTCCATTGTTGTTGCTGATTTTGTGAAGGTTGTGTTTGCCTATAGTAGGTCTATAGTTTTCCTTCCTCCTTACTTTAGCGTTGAAATCACCCAACACAATTTTCGTTTTACAATTCGGTAATCAGTCAAACAATCTTTCTAGCTCTTCATAAAATGTATCTTTGTCGTTATTATCATTAGCCACCTCAGTCGGAACATAGACATTTATTAAAACCGTCTCTCGTTTACGAACTCTATATTCTGAACTGCCGGAAGGATACTGTTCTTAATGAGGAATCCTGTTCCGATTGCGTTCCCTCTTGCACTGTCGGATGCTATCTTGACCCTTCTACCGGACTTCTTGTATCGCTAATATGTCCAGCTCGTACATAGTGAGCATTAGTATTTTAATATCTTTACATCTGAAGGGTAAACTACCACCAGACGAAATATGTTGCCAAATTACACTTCCCAGAGCAGGACATCTTGTTAAACGTTTTGTATTGCATCGAATAGCTATACACAAACATATTACATATGAATACTATGTAATATGTGTGAGGAAACTTAATATAAAGAATACAGACTATTAGTTCTTAAATTTACAACAATAATAAATAGTCATTCATAAAATTTTACACAACGTTTCGCAACAAGTTGACGATTTTTATCAAAACACAAAAGATGAAAAAGGTGAACAAAAAATAATTCATATAGGTGCTACCTGTAATTATTAATAAATTAGCTTCTCAAGCACACAGCTCCCATTAACATATAAAAACGAAAACAGAAGCTTATTTCGAACGATGATTTATAGACCACGTCCATACTCTATGGTCACATGAACCCACGTTCTTAGGACAACTTCATATCTCTACTTTTAACGAAGAGGACCTTCAACGATAGATGCCAGAGTGAGGAAGTAAACGGAAGAAACCTCGTCTGCGATGTGACCAGTATCACAATATGCTGATTGTTTTGACTTGTTTCTATAAGACTGTGAGTGGTAGTAAATTCCCACATAGCAAAATCACGTCCCAGGGATATCTGGCGGATCTCCTGGCAGGATATCGGGACGTCCGTAGGACGTCCTGTTTAAGTCCCGTTTACATCCATGGGACGTATAGTTATAATTAATCCTTCGTATAACTATACGAAGGCATATCCTTCGCATAGTTATAATTAATTAAATAATAATAATAGTAAGGTCGATTTAATTTATAGAAATTCCAGGTAGGTAATCCCACACGGCTTTGGGGGGGACATCCAGGGGACCTCCATACGGGATGAACTGTTTGTATTGCCCAAAGAGTAATCCCACGGACGTCCTTAGGACATCACTATGGGAGCTTGAGAAATCTGACATTAATGGGATCTAAATGGACGTCCCAGGGACGTACTCTGCTATGTGGGTTCTGGTATTATTCCTATAAACATTACAGCTATAATAGTTTCTTTCTTTCCAAATTTCGAATGTTTTAGCGCCTGCCATAATTTTTGTAATTAAAATTGAATAATGGTCTGTTATATTAATGTTTATTAGGATCAGCGAAGTTTATGAAAAATCATTTTTTTAAAATCATTATAGGCAATAATTTTTTGCAACATTAGAAATCACTCGCTTCTACTTATCTCTTGGTTAATTGTAAACTGTTTTCCTCTTTGTTTCAAAATCTTAGTTACCGGAAACAAAAGCAACCATCCTTTTTTATTGCCCTTATTTACCTTTGTTCTATCACTTAAACTTTGTTATTTAACTTAACCTTTGTTATTTAACTTAAACTTTATTTTTTCTGTGTGTTACGTGTGCTTAGTTGTCTTGTATTTGTTTGTGTGCATTTGTGAAAGAGAGTTAACGATCGTGCCACCTTCTCCAGATAAAAAAATCTTTTCTAGAGAAAGGTTGTAACTCTGCTATATTTATAATTTACATTTATAAAGAAGTTTTGTAAGATTTTCAATTGTATTTGCAGATAGTGGTGATTGCTGTCCACTCCGTACTAGTGGTTTATACAATGTACCTTAGAATTTAAATTTATTTATGGCCTTTAGGCATGTTAGGCTCAGGTCGGTGTATGGTGTGGGAGAGGATGTTGGAAGAAAATCGGCAAGGCCAAGGTACCATCCCGGCATTTGTTTAGTGTGACAGGAAAAATGCTGGAAAAACTTCAATCATCATATCGGCGGCTACTGAGATCATTTCCAGAACCTTCCGCTGCATCAACTGAGCTACGGCCGATCGGTTACAAATATCTTGTTTTGTAAAATTTTTGCATTGAAATAAAAATGTAGTTGATATCGTTGGTCACGTGAAACTTAAAAAAATTCCCTAGTAACAATACGGTTATCTATTACAACTTATTTTGTGTGTAATTGTTAAAGCGAGCAAAGTTAATTCAAAGATCGAGGCCAGTAAGTTAGCAAACTTTAAGTATAAAACTTTTCTCTTGTTCTCTTTCGTGTAATCAGATTTCTACATGATTTATTTAAATCAAGATTCACTTAGATTTGTATACAAGAGGTTTTTGTATTGATTCACATTAATTGAGGAATATCATTCTGTGAAATAATAGTAAACTGAAACAAGTCATGTCTATGTGGAGGCTCGTAGCTAGCCGAAAACCTTAGAGGGGGTGGGGGAATAGGCTAAATTTTGACAGTTCGGGGAAATTTTCTTGGTCTGTTGAAGCACATGAGTACGCAAAATTGTAAATCTATTCTTTACAAGGATGGTGCAACAATTCCCAGAAATTGAGGATATCTACAGTTTCGAGTCATCTATCTATTTCTCTATTTAAATCAAGACAACCAGACTAGTGTCTCGATTTCTGTACTATCCTGGCAAATGATATCTAGTAGAGCGACCGAGTTCAGTTTCGGTTGTGATACGATCAACGTGTGATTTTTACTCAACCCACTTCTTATAGTCTGACGATTGAGGATCAAAGCCTGGATCCATGAAATTCAATCAGCACGCCTTTTCACTTGTATGTGGGGTGCCTGTTTTCTTATATTTGGGCTGGTATGTGTAGTATGTTTACTGGAAGTTATTTTATAGCTTTTCTAGCTGGAAAGGACTTTGCATTTCATAAGTAATTGTTAATCCCAAGTAGTTTGTAGTTGCTAGCCTTTATTTATTTTAGCTCAAGTGCTTCAAGAAACGAAGTTTTGGATTTTTTTAGTTATTTCGCTGTTCGGATACTTTTTCTCAAGCTAACATTTTGTGACCCAAATCCAGGGATGTAATGCTAAATTTTTAGGAGGGTATACGCTTCACTCGTTATAACGAAACTTTTCGCTTACTATTCCATATACCTGCGTAATTCATAAATTTTAGGTGCGTATACGATGATGCTTAAAAAATTGAGGTGAGTATACGCCGTATACCCATGTATACCCTTCATTACATCACTGCCCAAATTCTAAAATGTTCTGTAACCAGTCTAACCCAAAATCGTTGCAGACTAGAATTTATTTTAGAATAAAGAGGTCCATATTAAAAAATATTAAAATATGATCTAGAAATATATAACTATAGAAATATATGAAAATAACAATGGAATTTTGTGTTGTCACCCGACTTACGTCACTGTGCAAAATTTCATCATTGTATGACGTCGGGAAATAAGTTAAATTAATGTTGCAAGACTTGAGGACACCACGAACCATTGTGAACTAAAGAAAAGAATGTAAAAAAGTGTAGTGTTAATCTGTTCTTTTTCTCGTGTTTGTAGTTAATGTTTAAGTGTATTTCCCTCATCATATTTACTTTTTTCTTACTAGCAGCCTTGGACAGTAGGCTGTTGTTTAAACTGTATGGTGTAAGATGTAAGGTACTCTGCATAATCGTTAATATTAAAGTAGATATTGTTCTCGACATTATTTATGGGTAAATGGATCATTACCACTAGGACTATCAATTTTTTGAACTCTTAGTTATTTCAGAATGTACCCAGGGGACGAAATTTGCGCTGCCCCCACCTTACTTACAACACACTATAGCTTTTGCCTGGCAAATTCGTCAACAAAGCTTACCAACTCATAACTTACAAAATGTGAAGTTTCATGCTATAAATTTTTCTTTTGGAATAATTATGATTTTAATTTATAGAATTTTGCAAGTATAAGAATCAAATGAGCAAAATGGCAAATTTGAATTTAGTTTTCTAATATTTGATAATAATCGAGAAACGAAAGCACGCGACTAAGACCAATTTTTAATAAAATATTAATTTGTAGTATGCACAATAGGCGACAAACTATATAGGGATCAGCAGGCAAATCAATCTTGCAATATTCGTTTTCTCTTTGTAACAGTTACAACGCATACCTAATTAACGTGCTTGAGTGCCATCGACTTTTAATAATATCTTGTATCTCGGAAGTTGATTCAAATAAATGAAAAGAGCTGTTTAGAAATAAATTGTTGATTGTTCCAGTAACTGTTCAAGATGGCGAGACGACGGTTTGCACGGATGACTGGATTTTGATTGGACGCTCGTGTAGTTTATGCATCATCCTCGGTGGAGGTTCGACCCGATTTGGAACGTTTGTATTATACCGTTCGTATTAATGTGCGAGGAGGTTCGACCCGATTTAAAACGTTTGTACTGTAAAATTCGTATTATTATGCGAGGAGGTTCGATCCGATTTGAAATGTTTGTATTGTACTATTCGTATTATTGTGCGAGAGGTTCGACTCGATTTGAAACGTTTGTATTGTACCACTCGTATTATTGTGCGAGGAGGTTCGATCCGATTTAAAACGTTAGTCTTTCACCGTTCGTATTATTGTGTTCGACTCAAATATTCCTCAACATAGGCTTCATACAACATGTCGAAGGTCTCTGTGAAAGTTTTGTGTATTTCACACATATTCGTTTTTCTTCCATTTCTTCAATGGTCGGATAGCTGACCATTACCACGTTCACTCAACATACATGTACTATACATATCTACTGTACTTTAGGTATCTCAGGCTCAGGCCGCTGTATCGCTTTATGTTTTAGTTTAGTAGTTACGCTCTATGAAGCAACAGGTTGCATAATGTTTGGGAGACTCAGTATCGGTAAAGCACTTGTAGGTAGTGCAGTAGATTCTGAAATATTCTTTGTAGTAATCATTTGTTACTTAGCATATCTTCTTTCTACTATTTACACTGTGGTCATTTCCTGCAAAAATTGTAACGAAGCGTCCAGTTCTATTAGTACATTTTGTGCTTTATGTATAAAGAAAAGGACGAAAATAAATAATTGAATGTACAAATGATAGAATGGAGCAGGAATAATGACTTCTCTTAAAAATCCGATGTAAATGTTATTCCGATAGTTAATATAATATGATATTATATTATCCACTGGTGTCAAAGGTGTAACATTCTAAAGAGAGCTATGAACAAAAGTTAGAAACATCGTTTTAATGTTCTTATTTCTCGGGGAAAACAAAAGTCATGTTTTGTCTATGAACTTGATTCTCGTTCACACGTGATAACCATGAGTATTACTCGTGACACCTCCCTTCTGCATAATTCGAAGAAATTATGTTGAAATTACGATCAAAGGTTTATTATTGCAGTAGTACGAACTAATTAATTACTTTTAAATCCAAAACCAATTTATATTTAAATATGAAGTCATTACTTTTGAACATGAATCAATTTTTAAACAACTAACCTGTGAAGGCATTGAAATACTATATAAACTGGACTATAAGGATTTGTTTTACGGCATTTAAATGAATAAATCCCTATCATTTTTATTTCTATATTTCATGAAAAGTGTACTGTTTCACGTTTATTATTATAACAAGGAACATAATACGGTATTTAATAGTAGAAAGTAATTACTTACTTTAAAATAAAAACAAAGTAGTAGACCAATAACACGTAGTAACAATATGATACCATCAGCGAAATGTATGAGGTCTATGCAACTTCTAGGGCCATATTTATGAATAACCCCCAAGAGTGGGTGGCTCCCAGGGGCATTGAAATTATATATTCCTGGGAGCCACCCACCTCTTGGGAGTGATTCATAAATGTGGCCCTTAGAGTTTAACTCTAGGCTAGATGACAAAATTTAGTGGTATGAATTTTCTATCCAGCTCAGTAATAAACTTAGTGCAATTGGTTTCCTATCCTATTGGTAATGCCATTACAAGAATTTTTAAAATCCACACATTAAAAGTAACCTTCCTTGTGTACTTCTGCGGTTTAATACATTACGTTATGTTTTTAGAGCAATAACAAGAAATGCATTGATAAATAAAATGATGTAACAGATGAATTTTATTTTTATACTAGTTTGCTACTAATTTGAACATATTACCACTCCAGACCTGACATACTCGTTGTTGTCTAAACCTGTTTGCCAGCTATAGTCTCACACAGTTCATGCCCGTTCTGCCTAGTTCCCGTTCTACCTAAAGGCTCTCCAGCACTTTGTAAGAAATAATTTAATGATCTTATCTTCAGGCAGAACGGAAATTCCCGTTCTGCCTAATCTCTCGAGATAGGGAATTTTATGTTGGGAGGGATTTTTTTAAAGGAAAATGCAGCTCCGAACTGCACGCATCATAGCGTGTTTTCATGCAGAATATTTTCTAATGACTGTAATAAGCTGTTTCGTAATTCTAACAGATTCTGTAAGAAGAATTACTATTTCTTCAACTTACGTAATAAATTATGGATGTTATTCTACTTGTTCTTTCCAGAAAAAATCACTAGGATACAGTTCTGTTATTAGCAGTATTATTCACTTGTACTTTAGTAAAGATGAATGTGATTTTTTTAAATACCTGCAGGTAAGTGGAAAATTAATTGATTCAGTTGCAAGAAAGTCGTTTGTCATTGCAACTGAAACGAACACAAAACATACTTACTTCGGTCTAATATCAAGTCATTCCACAACAAAATTTCATTCGCATTTCCAGTAATTTATTTCCAACATGCTAAGGCTCGCAGTACTTAAAAGGTGCCACAGTTTACATCCTCAACACATGTTTTGTCGTATATTAAACAAATAATGCAAATGGATTCATAAGGCGGCCATTACAAAAGAGCCTTTGTCTTCTACATCACATCTCCTTTCTCGGCATCATTTTATCAGGTGTCTTTTATACATTACTCTATACTACATTCAATATATAGTACCAATAGTGTTAGCAATGCAGAATGGCAGAATTTGTTCGAATACAGGGAGGGGGGAACTGTTCGCCTACGAAGGGTTCTTGTACCATATTAATAGACGTGTTAAAGAGAAGACATATTGGAAATGTAAAAGTCGGTGCAAAGCTAGAATTGTTGTTTTTGGTGACGATGTTTTATCCTAGAACTGTGTGTACTCTCATGGAACAGAAAGGAACATAATTGAAGCAAGATGTTTAATATACAAGATGAAGTCTGAAGTGTTCGAGAATCCTGTTGAGGCAGAAATATGGAATGGCTGCGGTTTTTTCAGAGAAATATAGAACCATTACGACAATGTTGAAACAAGAACAACTAATGTTATCAATGGGTGGCGTTCTAAATTAAACAGAAAGCTAGCAAAAGAACATCCCAATACTTTTACATTCGTGCAGCTTCTACGACAGTAACAGAGTGAAAATGAAGCTTCTGTGTCCATGTTGAAGGTAGGAAAGAGGCGATGTTCAACAAAAGATCAAATCACTGAGAAGCAAGCTGGAATCGCATGTATTAGACTTTGTGGGTTGCGTGGATGCGGTTGCGTACTGTTACATTTAGAGCAGTGATGGTGAGGTCTTTTAAAAAAAATGTATTGGTTACATTGACGACATTTGATATTTTGTATTGCAGCTATTTACATTGACAATATTCGCATGACAATATACGAGTAAGTATATATGATACTATCGCACGTAGTATAGAGTCATGTACAGAAGACAAATCACCTCATAAGGTGACGACAAGAAAGGAGATGTAATATACAAAACATGTTTTTTTTAAGGACCGCCTTGTGGATTTTCTTGCATTATTTGTTTAATATACGACCAAACATGTCTTGAGGATGTAAACTGTGGCACCTAAGTACTGCGAGCCTTAGTACGTGGGAAATAAACTACTGGAAATGCGAATGAAATTTTGTTGTGAAATGACTTGATGACCGAAGTATGTTTTGTGTTCGTTTCAGTTACAATGGCAAACGATTTTCTTGCAATTGAGTCAATTAATTTTCCATTTCTCTGCAGGTGTTTAAAACATCACATTCATCTTTACAAAAGTACAAGTGAATAATACTGCTAATAACAGAACTGTATCCTAGTCAATTTTCCGGAAAGAACAAGTAGAATAACATCCATAATTTATTACGTAAGTTGAAGAAATAGTTATTATTCTTACAGAATCTGTTAGAATTACGAAACAGCTTATTACAGTAATTAGAAAATATTGTGCATGAAAACACGCTATGATGCGTGCAGTTCGGAGCTGCATTTTCCTAAAAAAAAAAAAAAAAATCCCTCCCAGCATAAAATTTCCTATCTCGAAAGATTAGGCAGAACGGGAATTCACGTTCTGCCTAAAGATAAGATCATTTAAAATATTTTATACAAAATGCTGGAGGGCTTTTAGGCAGAACGAGAAGACACCTCTCACAGATGCTCAACAAATCTGAAGACCGAACGAGGCCCCAGGAATGGAGGTATTCTTGAGAATTTTGAATTTTATTTATGGCCTTTAGGCATGTAAGACTCAGGCCGGAATAGGAGGGAAGGATGCGGGAAGGCGGCGGCCGGAGTCTAAGTTAAAGGTACCATCTCGGCATTTGCCTGGTGAGATTGAGGAAAACCTTGAAAAAACCTTGATCATAATGGTCAGCCGCTGATATTGATCCCACGACCTCCCGAATGCTAAGCCAACGCTTTACCACTGAGCCACGGCCGCTCGGTACATTCTTGCGAAATCTGAGCTTTGTTTGGGCAAAAATTATCCTGTCGAAAACCTTATAGACTCGTCATGAAAGGCTTCACATCAGGTGGCAGGATCTGATCGACCTTCCTTACCCTTCACTACAAGCGTAAATGTACTATTATGGGATAAGCTTCCCAGCAAGACCTAACCATTGTTACATTGATCTCAACCGCAAAGTGTGGATTCCAGAGAACTACAATTCTCCCTGTCGGCCGGGTGGCCGAGCGGTCTGCGGCGGTAGGCAATTGGCTCGAAGATCCCGGGTTCGAGTCCCGGCAGGGGAATGAGTGTGGATTTTAACAGCTAAAAGCGAATCGTGGCGGGCCGGAGTCCAAAGTGACTAGACTAGCCCATATAAAAATAAAGTTTACCAAAGGTTTCCAATTCTCCGCGTACATCTTAATACGTTGTCCGTGCTAACTGTTCATGTTCATCTCATTATTAACTCTCTCCTCTACCTGAGTTGATCAAAGAATTCATGGTGTGTGAATACTCTCTCTCAAACATACTACTTCCAACACATTCGCAGTTAATGTGGAACTGTTTAAATGGCTACCCGTTCGACTCAATGATTGTCTTCCTTCGCGCAACCCAGCTATGCGACTATCGTAAGTTCTCACAATAGTTCGTGGTAGATAATAATGTGTCATCGCGACATTCTTATTACTCACAAATCTACAGCCAAAAACACAGTGTCGAATGCTTACACTAATGAACGTAAGCATTTTCAATTTGTTATGGTGATATCGATCCATATGTAATTTGGTAGGATTACTTGCGTGCATTAACGTTGAAATGCTAATGTATTCAATCCGACTTGTAAGACATAGTTGTATTCTGTATTTTCGGTGTTATTTATAGTTTTTTTATTCTCTGGGTGGGATTATCTTGGATGGGGGACAATTATCAGAATAAAGTATTCGAAACAAAAATCAAGAATTTATGTAACTATTTTTTTGATTCGGTTAGTATAAAAGTGAACAGTATAGTTCTAAAATATTATAGGGCTCTACGCACAAACCCAATAACATTGGTCGGCACGATGCTAAATGCTATGTGTAAGCGGGAGCTTTACGATCCAGGATATTTAAAAAGAAATACATACAATTCATATGTCACTATCCATATGTGCTTTACCAAGGAAAACAAAAAACAGCATTAACCAAATATTACCGCCAAGGCACCAATCACTTATCTGATTTACTAAAAGCAAAAAAGTTTAACTACACTAGTTTCTACTGTTTTTAATCACTTGACCATTGGAAAGTAAGCTCATTTGTTCGTACAATAAGTCCGTCCTTTGGTACTTTTGCTATCGTGTTGAATTGATCATTTTCGTACGCCTACGCTATCTTTTTTTAAATACATATCATCTCAGCAATTCCCAAACATTAGACATAGTTTAGATAAAAAATTACACACAATCGGTAACTATTGATGTTGGCAGTAATTAGCATTTGATTTACGTTTCCCAGACGAAACTCAGTTCTGCGTGTGGTCACACGGGTTCAATTCCCGCCGAGGTTCATTAAAGGGGTGGTTCGGAGCGCACTTTACCAAAAACTGTATGTCTCGTCCTTAGAATCGTTTATGGCGTTAATAAAAGTTCTATCAATCAGATGAAACCAAATTAAATTGACGAAGAAATTGGAATTTAGAAAAATAATTTTGTTATTCTTATATCTTCATATAGAAACGAATTTTTATTTTGTTATCGACGAAGGCTATTCTGTTGTGAAAACATACGGCCACAATAAAGATTCAAACTGTCTTCGAAATAAATTGGTCACTGCAGAAAGGGCACATGTGTATACGAAAGTAATGTAACATGTACTGTACCTTTTCTGCAGTGACTGATTTCAATGTCTTTCGGTCTTAACTTGTGTTTAAAATACATTCTATATATAGAACGATTGAAAAGTGATCAGAATCATTGCGGATGATTTTAGGTCATACAGAAATTCAAGGAAAAATGGTTTTTATTTGGAGGGCGCGACCCCTATGTATCTCGGGTGCCTCTGTAAAGTTTGACATGCTTTTGAAAAATCGAACGTGTCAAAATCGAACTGTAAATCATCAACATGAACATGTCTGTTCAATTATCGCTATTTCACACAAAACATTTACAACCAACGGTGCTGAAAATGTTACATCATAGCAGTTAGTTATTACAGTATGCACGACATGCTATCAGAATTTCTTCAGTCTGGGTAAGAAAAACAGCTGTGTTCAAGGACGAGAAGACTCACACAGGCTTCACAAAGCTTTTTACATTCAACTTTCCTAGAATATATTAAATATGTACGTTTTCAAACGAAGGAAAATGACGCATGTAGAAATCCAACACGAGTTATTTTTTTAATCTCTTTTCGCGCTTTGAAGCTAATTCGAATATTTTGAAATCTAAATAAATAAAATTAAAAAGGATTCGCACGGCTCTCAGAAACTATTTGTATATTTATTTTGTGTAGTCCTACCATTTATAATTGACCCGTTCCATTTTAATTCATACGAGTCAAGTTGTAGATTTTGATAATTATTTTGTTCTATGAACTCTTTATGAAGATGTAAGAGAGCGTTTAAAAAAAAAATCCGATAAAAAATCTTGTGGAGATATTTCTTTTAGGCTTTATCCAGATAGCACCCAAACTTGCAGTAAATTTCTACGAGGTTTGGCATTGCAAGTTTGCACGAAGTTTGGCATTGCAAGCCTGCAAACTTGCTACTTCACAGAGGACAAAGTTACTACAAATCTTTCACACTAAACTCGCTACAAACCTGTCTTGTTAAACATCGAGCCTGTGGCGGAAGAATTCAACTGTCTGGATTGGGGCTCGAACCTAGAATCTTCAGTTCTGTTTGTTGTCTGTCACTCTAACCACTGCTCTAAAACTCCACTCCTGATTGTCTTTTTTTTACTAGTCCTTTAGGGTCAGTTCTACGATCGACCGCTAAACTTCTGGTCAGCGCTAAGTTGAGGCCAACTCTCATTTCGCGTAATCTCATTGGCCAAAATCAGACTTGGCCTCAACTTAGCGCTGACTAGAAGTTTAGCGGTCGATTGTAGAACTGACCCTTAATGTTACGAAGACAGTCTCTGAAGTAAATGCATGCATATTGGCTGAAGTTCAAACTTGCGAAAGTTTATTGATCCTATTTTAGAGCTATGAAGCCTACTTAGTTGATTTCTCGCAAGCGAGCCTCCTCAGAAAATCATAACCATGTGTAAGCTTTACTGCTCGGGTCGATGCCATATTGCGTTATTTTTATTTGTATTGCGTATAATGAAAGAAAAGAATAATTATCTAACCTGATTTGTTTAACCTGTTTTGGGGAAATGCGTGTACTTTAGAAAATTGTGTTAAATGTTGAAAAATACAAAAGAAAAGAAAGGGATGCAAACATTTATAAGTACGAACAAAAATAAATAAATTGTTAAAAAAGACTTTTTTTAAATGGAATTCCGGCGTTCCAGATAGTAATAATCCAACTGTTACTTTGTCACTGTAAGGAAAAATCAAGGCTTTATTTCAGAAACTGTCTTCGTAACATAAAAGGATTAGTAAAATGTACTTCATTCAGAAAAATCGTAGAATAGTGGTTAAATTGACGGATAACAAACAAATTTGAAGAATCTTGCTTCGAACCCCACTGCAGACAATAGAAATCTTTTTCGACCACAGGCTCGATATTGGTCTATCAACGTTTTTGTTTAAAAATGTTTGTAGCAAGTTTGACCTGAAAGGTTTGAAACAAGTTCGGCGTGCAAAGTTTGCAGCATGTTTGTTGTTTGTCAACTAGCAACTTTGCTGCAAGATTGCAGCCTTGCAATGCCAAATTTGCTGCAAATTTGGAGACTTGCAATGGAAAACTGAAGTTTGTGTAGCCTTCTTAGAATACATAATCAATTCATGCCCGATTATACTGTTTTTTTTTTTTTAATTTGCTTTTTAACCTTTTTTTCTGATCCATCCACGTACTAGGGCTACGAGGATGGTTGAGTGAGTTTGAGTTTAGTTTTTAAGACTTTTGGGCAACTTTGGCTCAGGCCGGATGGATGATGATGGGATGAATTGATGGAATGAAGAAAGTGGGAGGAAACAGGAGAACACCGAGAAAACCCACGCACGTGGTGTTTGTTCACCACAAAGCCCACAGGGCACGAATCGTACTCAAGTGCCAGTGGTGAGCGGTCTACCGTTGAACCATCGTGGCCCACGAAGATGCTTGAAGTGTCATTGGAAACTGACATCTCGGCAAGACGATGACAAAGTCCCGTTGATCATCTCCGTCCGTCAACAAATTTCAATTTAACGTCAGTTGTTAAACACGAATTCTAATGACTGCAATGAAAACATCCTCTAGTCAATTGATGAGCAGGAAAGAACTGAATGAATGAATGAAAGAAATGGTAAGGTATGAATTGAATTGATTTTAAGGCCTTTTGATATCTTAGGCTCAGGCCGGACCAGAGGATGTTGGAAGATAGACGTCGAGGGCCTATATTGTATAGATATCTTCCCGGCGTTTACCTAGTGTGACTGAGAAAAACACCTGGAAAGTCTCTGTCAAGATGGTCGGCCCTTGAGATCGATTCCAGCACCTCCCGTTTCTAAACCAACGTTCTACCATTGAGGTACGTCCGGTCGGTTCCACCCTACGTGTATTGTAAATGACGTTCAATAAAAATAAATAAAATGTGTATAAAATAGATTTTGCAATATTCTACAAATGTGCACATGAACTAATGCAAATTTACACATACATGCAGTTTCCGAGCATCCTTTTCCTGTTAATTTTTACATTTCGCTCTTTTTGTACTTCGATTATTTTACCTTGTCCTCTTCAGGTTTCTGCCCTTTTTGATTTCGCTCTTTTTACTTCGTCCTTTACGTTTTTGTCGTGCCACCTGTCATTGCATATTAGGTGCGAATTACCTCCCTTGTTGTTATTCACCAGGGTAGTTCAGGATTTACCATGACTTCTCAAGTCGCCATAATGAACATGTGTCGCATTACCCACACGTCCAATTCTATCGTATGTGTGGCACAGAGAGAATTTCTATTCGATCATCCTTATCAAGACAGATGTTTTTAAATTTAGATGTTTTTAAATGTATTTATATTTGTAAGAGTAATAATTCTGGTTTACGTAAGAAATCTAGTTAGAGCTTGTAGAACTTTTAATTATTGTGTATCTGGTGACGTAAACTCTACTGTTAACACATTGACCTTTGCCAGAAGAAATTAAACGTTAGATTACTATTATCAAATATTGCAAAAATGAATTGAATATCTACGTCAATGCAGACACCTATCACAGTTGCTTAATAATCACGCTTGTAATTATTCTATATCAAATCGAAAGTTAAGACGATAAAAAGAGAGAGAGAGAACAGAAAGAAACTATGACAAACATGAAAATTTGCAATAGTCAGCTTATGTTCGTTCTCTCTATTTAATGGATTTTTTAAAAATTATTTTTTATTTCTACTTTGGTTGTGCAGTTTGTTCTGCACAATCTTGGAGTAGAAGAATCCAAAATGCGAACGAAATTGGGATAATCGATCTAGGAAGAAGCAGGCGAGATCAGATTTTTGGCCACTGGATCCAGGTTTTTGGACTAAAGTACTTTAATCGTGTTTTAATTGACGTTTCCTGATGTCTCCGACTCGTCAAGTTTGGTCAAAAATGCTGTCTGAATTGTCGATAGATTTACTTGTAGGAGAATTCATTTATTAAATAAGTTCATTTTTTTAAAATATATTGTTGTCCGTTCTAAGTGAAACGAGAACTTTCAATCGTCCTGCTATATATCAAGACTTTTTAAATAAGAAAAAATCAATTGGAGGGAAATTAGTACCACCAAAGTTGTTTCTAAACACATTCAAATATAAAACTTTCCAAAACAACAGGCTTTTGCTGCTAAGGTTCTAATCGATCGCTTCCATCACTCATGGATTGTTTTGATTTGATGTATGTCGCCCCCTCAAGTAATCAAGTAGAGTTCCAGTACTCAATGGCTACTCAGTTGTTAGGTTCCTTTTTCTGCTATATGAAGAAACTATAACATTACTATGCTTTGCTTGCTAATCTAAACAACAGAACACAATTTAATCAAATACTTCTTTAAAAGATTTACCTTAGAGCGATTCCACGCGTCACGCACTGACATTTAGAATACGCTTTTCGACTAATTACCTTATAACTTCTGTTATAATTGCAACAAAGGTGATTTAAGCACACCGTTGGATAGAGAAGACATTGAAGAATACATTCCTGGTGAAAGAACACGTAATCAATAAGAATACTACATATTATTTAATGTTAAAGTTGTCGTCACGCACTGACATTTTTGCAACCCGCACTTACACCCTGACATACATTTTCCCAAATTCTCTGAAAGCATGGACATCCCCAAAAATTAAAAAAAAACAAAAACATTCAAGATGAATGTGTTAAGTTTAATTTTCATAAAAAATAATCCAAAATATATTAATATAATAAGCGTATAGGAGGAAAATACAGCGTCACTCACTGACATCTTTTCGTCACGCACTGACATTTGTGAATTATTAAATGAATTTATTTGTAAGTATTGCTTTATTTTTGTACATTCTGATAGAAATAAACTAACGGACTAAATTACAGATCTACATAAAATATCACTATAAAATATAATGCGTGGCCAAAATGTTTTATGTTCCAAAAGTTAAAAAAATTAAATCAATGTTAGAGTGATTCTACGAATAGGTAGAGCCCTGTAGTAAAAATCAAACATACAGTGAACATTTCGTAGATTAGTGCAATCAGCTCTTGGAAGGTACCCAGAGCCGCAAGTACGGGAGAGTAAAGGGTGCATCTGCCTCCCAGGGATTCCGCCAGGATTTTCAGTTTGGGGGTGTAAAGCAAAAAATAGAGGATGTGAGTGCAGTTTTGCACAGTTTCTAACGTTTGCGACCGTAAAATTTCTAAGTTGAGGGTATGCTCGAGAATTTTAGGAGTGGCATCCCCACATGGGAGTCTGGGAGAATCACACCCCCAAACACCGGACTGGATGCGGAAAATGAAGATAAGGAAGGGGCGTTGTACATTTTTGGCTCCTTCAAAGGGGCGCCAAAAGCGGATATTGCTCCCCTGGCAAAAATACAAGCTGCACCCCTGGGTATACGATGTGTGTTTACTAAAAATACTTTAACAAGTCTTCAAATTCATAGTGAGCTTCTGTTGTTGGATTATTTAAAAAGTTTTTAAAAAATTTACGGTGTTACTAATTCTAATAATGAGTTATACAACTAAAAATGTTGGAATGCAAAATTATAATTATATACATACTAAGCTTTTTCTTTTATATATTGATATAAATGAATGACCTATTTCTGTCTAGTCTTATTTACGGCCTGGCAAGTATTATAATTTAAACTCGATTGTATGATCATGTCAGTATGTCAGGCTATTTTTATCTTCCTATATGCTCTTACTACCTACAATTTGATCTTGTTCTAATGAAAATGAAACTTCAAACTTTCCCCTATTAAATAGTACATTAAAGGGTTTTGTTGGGAACATGCTTTCAGAGAGTTTGGGAAATGTATATCAAAGTGTAAGTGCTTGTTGTGAAAATGTCAGTGCGTGACGGCAACTTTAATATTATATAATAAATAGTGTTATTAATATATACGTGTTATTTAATCGAGAACGTGATCCTCAGTACTTCTGCTAGCATATCATATGTCCAATTTGCATTTTTTTAACCTCTCGGAGATATGCCGCAGTTACAGTCGAAAAGTATATTCTGAATGTCATTGCGTGACTGGTGTATTACTCGTTAATGTTTTATATAAAAAAATTGTATTAGGAAAAACGTTTGAAATACTTTTTGTTCAGCATTTGACACTAATGCACCACATGAAAGCACTTTACTTTTCACCAAATATTCTGTAGTATACAGTACTTTTCATAGTACATTGCAAGTAGCACACTCACCATAATATGAGAGCGTCACGCATTGACCATATTATATTAATGATTTATACAAAATCTATTGTGATTAGAAAAATAGTTCCAAATATATTTTGTTCAGCATTTGACCCTAAAACATCATACAAAAGCAATTTATTTTTCATTAAGTATTCTGCAATGTATAGTACTTTTTATATGTGGAGCGTCATGCACTGACATAATTATGTAGTCGATTTTTATAATGCTTGCCAGGGCGTGAGGACGATTATTAACAAACAAAACAATAGTTTATATCAATATAGAAAAGAACGAAGATTAATTTACCATTTTTTTTTAAATTTAAATTTCTACATTTTTACCTGTTAAAATGAAGTAAAATTGTAGCTATTTTCGTGAAATTTTAAATAACCCCAAAACAGAAGCTAATTACGCCATTGTACTAATGACTTTTTCATTTCTTTATGTAAACATGAATCATATACCTTCTACGAATCGATTCCGCTAATTAAAATAAATCCAAGATACGTTTCAATTTTTACCATCGGGTATGACATATTCGTGGAATCGCTCTTTAATAAAAGCTTAGCTCATATCTCAGAGTGCTTAAGACATTTACATATTTCATATTTCTTATTCTCATTAGATTAATTCACATATTAGAGTAGTTAATTTACATTTGACACATAGAAAAAATCTTTAGCTTCTTTTGGATATTACAAAATAGTAAGAGGATGAAACGTTTTCCTAATTATTTCCATTTTACATTTCCGATTTGTACATAATTTTATGTTGTTGATATTTCCGATATTCGTATTCGTATTTTGTAATCTTGAGCGGAAATGGCTAATTATGCCCATCCATTGCGCTTTCGTTTTATTAATTGCTGTTTTATAATAATATTTATAATATAATACAGTTTTGCAATCTAACAGTCTTAATAATTGATGTTTCAAGGTCAGTTATTTATTGGTCGCTATGGTTTCCGTCCGCCATAGCTGTCAGTCACTCTTAACTCTCTTGTCACTGTCATATTAGATGTTGTTATCACAGTTAATTTTGAAGGTTCATGATGTAAAACTATTATATAAAACACTGCAACACTTTATAACACTACTGAGTAAATGTTCTTGAAGGAAAAGTCGAAAAAACTGTGAAATATTGTAAAAAATGCACAGGAGATTTCAGCAGCTTTCTTCTAGTTCGCCGCCATCTTGCCAATCAATCCTGATATTTCTGGAAGTTTACTCTATTTTCTTTTATTATTTAACTCAAACCATTTTTTTTAACACGCAGCACTTTCAGCAAAGTTTGCACAAAGCTTGCTTTCTTATTTTATCTTTTTGCCAATTGTTGCCGCATGACATAAAAATTAATATTACTTAATTACATAATGTACACAACATAACATAAAATATAGATATAACATAATCAACATAAAATATATAATACACAACAAAAATAATCAACATAAGACAGTGTCTATGATTTTAACTCAGCAAGGGTTTGTCAGAAGAGTCATATAGATGAAGAAAGATTGTAGTCAAATAGTTTATTTCATGTCTCGTTTACACTGAAAACTATAATTTATTGTGCTAAGATAATGTTTACTCCACTTTGGAAATAATCTCTGGCTCTAAAAAAGAGTGAAGAGAGGAAAATTGAAGGCTTCGAAATGCAGACGTGGAGGGGGAGCAATATAAAACCAGTTGGATATAAAATGATGAAAATAGAGTAGGAGAGAAACGGAAATTACTGGAGAAAATAGCGACGAGAAAAAGAAACTAATTACAACATTATCTATGCAAATATTCTATACTAAATGATTTCATTGTCAGTATTATTGAAGAATAAAGAGCAAGGGTAAAAAGTTGAAATTGTTAGACTATATTAAGAGTGAGAAATCTACGCTAAGACAGAAAGAGAAAATGAGGATCAATAGAGGACCTAACCTGCCTTCAAGGGCATCGCTTTCAGTAGAAACCAGTTTATGATAATGATAATCATCATTCCATGCTTTACCCGTTTTTGTGTGTGTGTGTTTTTTTGTTATATCCTCAAAACTCAAGTGCATCAATCAAACACGTATTTCAATCTACATGAAAATTTCTGAGTTGGTTTTCGTTGTGTACTATTACCAGTGTGTGTGTGCTAGTTTACTGTACTTAAATTAGGTCAAAATGTACGTACTTGTCTTGTGATCGATTGTTACATTACTATTGCATGTATTTCATCCTCTACATCAGGAGAAAGACACACCGCTTATGCATAAAGGATCTTTAGATTAATACAAAATGTATAGAACCAGTGTTTGTTCAAAGTGTAGTGGTAAACGTTAACTTCCATTCCATGTCAATCCAATTATTGATGGAACATTCGCAAAATCGCGTGACTGATTACGTTAACTACTGGAAAATAACATTAACATCTGACGTTTTCAAGGTTTCTGTTAGACGAAATAAACAGTATTGAGTTCGTCAGTCATTCAAGACATCAAACACAGTTGCGTGTTGTTCGATGGCCTTACGTTTTAACTCATCTTCTAAAGAGAATTATAAACAAAGTGACAATCGTTAAAAACAATTCTTCTCCAAAGTTCTTAGAAGACATTTCCAAATCATTCTAAAACATCAAGCAACGCTGTATTAGTCAATAATTGTTCGTTGTTGACGATACAATGTACATGAAGTTGTCCGCCAATTGAAAAGAGATTCTGTTGAATACTTAATGAAAATGTTAGTAAACGGAAATCAAAGATTATTGGTAGAGAAAATAATTACAGTCACGAACAAAACAACGTGTATCTCGGAATAAAAATAACGTATCAAATTTTACCTCTTCGTTGAACCAAAAACAGCATTCTGGTAACATAGACACTAAAAGCTAGTATAGATGAATTATTACGCTAGAACTTCAAAGTAAAGAAAGGGGGTATCACTCCCCGTAATGTTTACACTGATCAGCTTGCTCGTCGAGGAAGCTCGGGCGAGCAAGCTGATCATCAAGCGAGACAGTGTAATAGCAAAACAAAATCCGTCAAGCTTGCTCAACTGCAGGCTCATCGAGCAAGCTGTACAACATTTGGAGAGACTAAATTTCCTCGGCACCTGCTGGGGAAATAGTCGAGGAAACTCAACAGGCTCGTCGAGCAAACTGTTAAGCAAGCTGATTAGCAAGCTCGATAGTGTAGTATCGCCTTAAAATGTGCCGCCAGTTTCATAATGCTCATAGAAATATATATCCTAACACTCACAGTTGACACAAATGAATGTGAGTTGATTGGTGTTGAGGGCTGCGTATCTTTTCCAGTTCAGAATACCACCATCGCCAATCCAAAAGGTTTCAGATTGAAACTCTTAGCAGATCAGCTCCCACAGTTAATAAACTCAACTTTGATTGATATCCATATTCTTAATGATTTCTTGGCCTCATGCATAGAAATACATATACAACATAAACACATCCAACCAATGGAAATCTGATAGATATTCAAAACTGGAAATTCCTATCCAGATATTCAAATTCATGACATCTCGCACACATCCAAATTATATCAGTCAGATATTCATTTTATTCATCCAATAATCTGTTCAATGTGATTACCTTATGTTCTACTTTGTTTAATCGTTATTTGCTTTGTTATATTTCGACTAAATAGTGGTTAGTAAATTATGGTAAGTATATCTCTTACGGTTTCCATGGTAACCAACATTTAACTCCATATTTAAACATAATGGGAGAGAATGTGACGGTGCTTTTGTTAGCATCATTAGAGTTCATTTCAGAATACATATATTTCGAAAGGTATTCTTCGTTTACGATAACTTAGACATTTTCATTATCCATTATTGCACCAGATTGTATTCTACATTTTGTGTATATTTTAACTGATACAACTAATTAACTTTTAACAATATTTATTATTGAGAGTGGCTTCAATAACACGCTCTTTAATATAGCTAGTTATAAGAAATTTTAGTCTCATATAAAATTGTGTAACTATTATATTTAAGATGTATTCGAAGAGTACAGGGAAAGAAGGGGAATTGTCGTAAAACGATTTTAAAGTCTAAGTCTCCCATTTTTTACCATGTTCTGAAAACCATTATAAGTTTGGATTATTTAAGCTTTTGCATTGGGAATTTCCTAGGGGTTAGCTGTCATTGTTTAGTGCTTGCTGGGTGCGCAAACTCAGTGTTCTTCTTTTTTTTAAAATGGTCATCCCTTAGTTTTCCTGTACACTTCCTGAAACGAACTTGCAATGGTAATGCATATCATATCTACATATGCATGCACGTACAATGGAAAGTTTGCTGTATTCTACAAGGAAAAGTTTCCTTAGTTCCAAACACATAAGTATGTAATTAGACAGTACTTCCAAGATAGGCATAAATTACTACTACTACCAAAAAAAAAAGCAAGTTGTTGTCTTTGCGTGACAAATGATAGATATAACTGGTTATGCTGATTCACCTTTCTTAAGTATTGTATACCATACAACACTTTCTAACTACGCCTGACACAGTACTAGGAAGATTAAAAAAAAAAAATCACAATCTGTAATAAAAATTGCTTTAATTAGTTACTAGGAAAATAACTTTCTTTTTTTACCACTGTGTTATTAGAAGTAGACAATGGGATACATAAACTGAAGTCTTATTTATCTTACAATAATAAGTGTAATAATGATTGTTGATTGTTTCATTACGAAAACTGATTGCAAGTATGGAACAAGAGTTTCTAAGGTCACTGAAAGAATAACAACAAACGTGTTATTTATATTATTAGTTCAAAGCCTTCTTTAGGTATTCAATGACGTAGATAGAATTCTTAACATATTAGTAAAGGCTGAAACATTATGAAGTAACACTTTTGTTTCGTATTGAACATAAAATACATTTATTTGTCTTGAAATGTTTAGAAAAAGTGGGAAAAAGTAATTCCCTTTCGCGGAATTTTCGATCTCTCCTCGTTCAAAAATATAGGTGAATTATAACATACCCACCTTCAATAGAATCTGAAGCGGAAATTAGAAAAGGGAGGAAACTATATATTTAAGAAGCAAAGGAAGACACATCGTATGCATGTAGGGTAAGGAAAGGTTATTTGGTGATAATTCTTACGAGACCTCTCACCGGAAAGTCCGTTCCCTTTCGAAGCTACCACGAGGTCTCTATATTAGCACTTTAACCTTCATGACATGCCATCTATTTTCAATCCACTATCTGCAGCTTTTTCATGCAACCATTTCATGAAAATTGTCATGTACAGGACATTGACTAGAACATAACCATGTTCATGTGTGACGACTCTTGTGAAAAATCGACTAATGAATCAGAGTGATACATTTGTTTCATGTATATTTGGTTAGGGAATAGAGAAAGTTCTGGTTAATAATTCATACGTCACCAAATAACTTATCCACTATCACCAAATAATCCACAACTATCACCAAATAACCTTACCCTTTAGTGTTGTTTTAATTCTTTATTCAATTACTATGTGTTTATTGTATGTTTGTAAATTAGTGGAAAGCATTACCTAGAAGTTTTCAATATACCGGTATAAATATATATTAACAACCATATTTTGTTATTTTCCTTACAAAAAAATAATTTAATATAAAAATATCACCAAATTACCTTACCTTAACCTATCCGTTATTTTAGGGTATATAAGTATTCCTCAATTTTCCATCCTACCTAACTTTTGATTTCGTTGAAATATTTTCAAACATGTTGAGATTCTATAAGTAGGATATAAAATTTAGGAGAAACATTTTCACGTTTCCCTTTTAAATTTGATACATAATAGATTAATAAGTATTAAAGACTGCCTTAATTCACATTATTTATGCAAGTTGAATGCCCTATCTTGACCATCACAGTTGAAAAAACTGAATAGTCTTATTTAAAATACGTAGAAAACAAAAATAGTTCTTGAAAGATCAAAGATTTCTAAGTTGGAAAAGAGATAAAAAGACAGTCAGTCTTTGTTGTACAAAATAATAGATGGATGCAGAATATAAATAACTTTTCTCATTGTAATTATCAATCAATCAATCATCAATCAATTGCATGAACGTCATCGAACAGACAATGATTTTTCTTAAGCGGGTAAAGATAAGTTCATTAGTAGCAGGAGAAGTGACATTGTGTTACAAGTAGTTTTGCAAATTTATCGTTTGATCATCAAAACAGACGTTCCTTTCTGCTTGTGAAATTACAATGAAATGATACCAAAGATTGTAGCGATAATTTGAAACCTAGTTTTGGATTCACACTAAAATGACATGTCGAGTTTGTTTTTTTGACAATAAAAGATTTTTAAAAAATGAGTAAATTGAATCATATTTTTTTCGAAGCCATATATAACTATACCACAATCAAGAGATTAATTTAGAATTCCAGGCGAAACCTGCCATAACTAGGCTAACTTCTAAACTAGAAAAATAAAGTGCATTTGAACTCTAAACTATTGTGACTTTCTGCTACAAGATAATCATTAATTTTGATGTTTTTGTACATCATAATTTATTACAATTACATATAAAGTGACTGTCCCTAGACATTAATATAAAATGGACAACAATTATTGACACGAACCGTAGATAAATGCTGAGGAAGTATTTCACAAATATTTTCCCCATTTCAATTAGGATTTTTCTGTATTAATTTTAATTTTTACAGTAATGTGTAACACAACAAGAGGTACATGTTGCTTTTCGTCATAAATTAATGGATTACTTATACAAATATCAATTTAAACAGGTAAACACGTCAATTTACTTTTTTGTCCTCCTTTTGTACGGCATATAAGTCCTCATCATACAAAATTGAACTTTTTGGGGGGATGAATGGTTCAAGATTGTATTTATGTATGTTTTTTCTAATTGTTGAATTACATAAATCTTGAGAGAATTGTGGAATTTCTGTTAATATTGTGAAACAATTCTGCATTGTTAAATTGTCATATGATAAACACATCAGTGTGAAAGGATCAGTGAAATACTTACTGATAGTCAACCTTAGACTTGGACAATGGACACGTCTCACTAATGCATACTCACACAGTATGTGAATCATAAATACAGGTACACAAATTTCCCTAAATTTAGTTCAATTTACATTCTTCTTCTCCCTGCTTCTCTTTCGTTCCTCCAAAGACAACCTGTCGCATTTGTTCTACAAACTAGTCTACTACCGGATTTGGCTTATCTTCAGAGATTTAGTTTTTCTCTACCTCGGCATTTTCCTTATTCTTTTCTCTTGTATCTAGCAGTGAGAAAAACCTTTTGTAAAACCAGTTATATGCGAACAAAATTAATAAAAAAAAGTCTTCTTTCAAAACCCGATTTTTGCTTCCTAGATTAAAACTTGGTTTTGGTAGTTTAATTCAAAACAAGTTGTGTTATTAGTTTTGTTCGAACCTCAGTTTTGGCATTTTTGTTACACATATTCTCTGGTATTTTTGTTACATAATTTTTATGTTCTTTGGTATTTTGTTCAATCCCCTGTTTTTCGTACTTTTGTTCAAACCCCGGTTTTGGTACTTTTGTTCAAACTCAGGTTTTGGTACTTTTGTTCAAACTCCGGTTTTGGTACTTTTGTTCAAACTCCGGTTTTGGTACTTTTGTTCAAACTCCGGTTTTGGTACTTTTGTTCAAACTTCGGTTTTGGTACTTTTGTTCAAACATCTGCTTTTGTTCAAAAACCGGTTTTTGGTATTTTTGTTCAACTCCCTCTTTCTTGGTAAGTTTGTTCAAACACCAAAACACCAGCTTTCAGTATTTTTGTTGAAACTCCAGTTTTTAGTATTCAGCTCCCGATTCTGGGTATTCAAAGTCATTTTGTTTGTTCTAAATCCAACTTTTTCGTATTTTTGTTCAAACTTAAGTTTTCAATATTTTGTTTTAATTAAGTTTTGGGTATTTTTGTTCAAACTTTGATTACCGGTTTCCCTTTTAAATACTAAAATGATTAGATTGGAATAGAACTTTATTTAAAGTGACATGTCCATTGAAAAGCAATATTTAAGAACAAAATAGACTAGGGTTTCGACACAAGTTTTCTAAGTGACTGGAACCTGAGTTTTCTACATGGACCAAAGTTTGACGAAACAGAAAACCAGATTGTGAACAAAAGAAAATTGTTATTTGGAAAACTGAAAACAGGGATTTGATTTAAAAAGGAACAAAAGAAAAAAACAACAACAACAACAAAAAAAAAAAAAAAACGCGATGATCGATAGAAAAGCGGAGACTGGATTTTGAAAAAAGAAAAAAAAAACTCGTAAAATAATAGGAACAAAATAAAGGTAAAATCCCGTTAAAACGAATTTTACAGAACGCGCGATTTTGTTTCGTTATGAAGAAAATTCGTTTTAATGATCATTGTATTGGAGAACAAGAATTCGGCTGAGATTTCGAAGAACTTCGTTCTAACAGAAATCTCGTTATAATGAATGACGTTCGCTGTAAAGGAATTTCAACTGTACCAGATTTCGGTTTTCTAGAAAGAAATATACTAGTTTTTGTGCTCACTGACATAATGCAGTATAAAATGAGGCGTATGCGCCAACAAAAGTCTCTTTGTTACTTTTTAACACGGCACATAGAATTTTGTTCGCGCATACGCATCAAATACATAATTACATTAAAAAAAGATATAGTAAATTAAAGTACTGGTTGATGGCAATGGGATTCTAATTGTTATTAACTACACCCAGAACCATAATAAGAAAATTAAATGTGTTTCTTTCTTTTTTGAAGCTATTGTCAGTTATATAATTATGTGTAACTTGTTAGTACTCGGAATTGAACGCATTTCCCTTTTCTTTGTCTCTCTGCTATCGTTTTTTTAAAAATAAAATGAACTTGCATCTGATTTGATTTCCTAATAACAAAATCTAATTTAAACTTCCTCCAGGAAAGATAATAATAAATGACATGGCCGTCTATGTAACCTTGAAACGCCCAATTCTTATAAAAGAGAAAAAGTAACTAAAATATTATGCAGTGATTTTGCATAATATGTATATGGCGTATAATTCTTTACAGAGTGAAAGCTTTAACTGAAACATGAATTCCTTGAACTAATTCAGGATATATTTTTTTTCAATGATTTATGATTTGTCTTGAGAAAAGTACTTGTCATATACCCTTAAAATACAGGGTTATTACGTACAAATGATCTTTTCCGAGAAGAAATGTTAAAAACATACTTTCAATTCAAAATTTAGCACTCAAATAGGGTAAAGCCGGGAGAGTCTGCGCGATAGGAGAGATTGCTCACATCCTAGAAAGACGGAAAATGAGTGGAGCTCATGTGTTGTGCTTAAAGGACAAGTGAATACGTTACTGATAGACCCGTCAGTTGAATTCCTGTGTTTATAGAGGGTGGCTGCGGAAAGTTATCATCATTTTCTTGCGTCTACGATAGAAGCTAAGTACTTTAATTTTAATGAACGTTGTGTGTATTTTCATAGTAAATGCTTCTCTGTTAAATAATGACAAATCAAGGAGTATCTGAGCTAGTTCTTCGTCAGAACTAGTGTTGTACGTAACTTGCGGTCATTCTGAAAATTTGCACTCAAGCTATGTGATGCGCAATCTCTCCTCCCTAATGAGGATAGTTGGTGCAAGCGTCAAGTAGGAGAGTTTGCGGAGTACATTCATTTAATACTATGAGAGCAGAGATTGTACAAAGTTATGTATATATAAGTGCTAGATTTCGGTGTCGTTTTGATCCTGGCCCACCACTTGACGGAGGAATACACTGTGTGACGAGCATAAAACTCTTTTCCTCTGCCCAATTACGATTTCATTATTAAAGTTTATAAACATTGCCAAGAGTAAGAAATGTAATATTTAGTAGAAATATTCAGGCTGCCTTAGCTAATTACTTTCTTGTAATACAACAGTTCATAACGTTTTGGATAAGAATTAGTTTCTATTTGGTTTGTACTATGGAATGCTATCTTATTCTCATGAGCAGTCTCTCCTACCCATGTGCGCAATCTTACCTACCTTAGTAGGAGAGTTTGCGCAAATTAAGGGATTTGAAAAAAAAATCATGATCATTAAGCATACGATGACATATCAAAGATTAATATATTGTAATTGTGTAAAAGATAGTAAAGAAATATTGTATATTTTTTGTGAAGTTTGCATGAAAAAGAAATTTCTTGAATTGTGCTCAATCTCTCCCGGCTTTACCCTACATATAATTGGTATCAACCAAAAAAGTTTGTATCAAAACATCGAATTTGTTTTCCATGTCACAGGTGTTCAATGTGAGCTCTCTTTGTCACCTGACACACATCTAGCTTGTAGTCAAGTTCCTGTCATACACGTTGTGATCGACTTATGCAATGGCTTCTCTGATGCGGACTAACAGATCATGTATATCGGGTGATAAGGGTGACTTTTTAAACATACTCCCAGAGAAAAGCAATCACATGACATAAGGTCCGTACAACGTAGAGGCCAAGGAAAAAACATACTATTGGTACGACCAATACGTCCAATCAATCTGTTTGGTAGTCGTCTATTTAGCTCTTCTGACTTCTTTGTAAAACTGGGATGAGGTGGATGCTCTGTCCTGTTTGACGATGAAACCTGGTATTCCTGTTCTAGCTGCGGAAGAAACCTTCTCTATAAAATATCCAGATACAATATCCCTGTGATTGTTTCATCGCTGAAAGAGAAGAGATTGCGCCAAACACATTTATCTTGGGGGAGTCGCGCATATGCTCCTCATAGGTACGTTGTTCCTTCATTTACTCAGATTTTAACATTAAGTCTGTGCACTCTACCTGACAGGTGATAGGTGGCTTTATCACTACACGCTATAGATTTCATAAAACAATCGGTTTTTATTAGAATTTGCAATTTTGCATACTCACACAGAATGAAAATCGCTTTGTCGATCAGTTTCAAGACCTACAACAATTGCATACTATAGGGTTAAAATGGCAAACGTTTGTGCAGAATCTTCCATTCAGACGGATGCGGGATGTTCAATTCTTTACTGGCTGTGACAGTAGAGTTACGAGGAACGCATCACTCTTTTAGAAATCAGCTCCATAAAATATATTTATTTCACAAAGAAGTGAATTTTGTTAGCAAATTTAATTATTACAGGAAGATCCATGAATGTATGGTGAGCATATTTTTATAAACATTAGGCATGCAGACGTAGTTAATAAACTAGGCAACATAAAATGCGTTCTTTCAGTGAAGACGATAACCATTTTAAAGTGGTCAGTGATGAAGTCGTAATAGTGGAGGACAACATTCAAGGTATATGTTCCAAATATCATAGATTTTCGCTTTCAGTTACTTTCCACAAATGTTTCTACTGGAAACTGCTCCGTTGTACGTAATTTGGCCCTTGTACTCATAATTGTTGGGTTCATTTCCGTATACGGCATCCATCGCCATGGCGCCAGCTCCTTGCTCGTGTGCTGATTACTGTACAGATTTACGTCGGAAATTTAACGACAAGTGTTTAAAGTGTAAAAAGGTAGTGAAAAATGGCGTCTTGTGTAATACCTGTGATAGATGGTTACATTTTCGGTGTGCCAATGTTGAAGATGAAGAAGTTTTGAATGACTGTGAGCAGTGGTCTTGTCAGCAGTGTATCGAACGAGGTGGTGATAATAGCAAGACTGAAATAAGTAGTGAAGATAGTGACTATAGTTCTATCCCGAAAATACTTAGCCTACTGCAGGAAGATTTAGAATATTTAAAAGCAGAAAATAAGAACTTAAGGGAAAAACTGGATAAAGTAGAAGCTGAGCGAGAAGATAAAAATAGCTCTATGACATCTTGGTCCCAAGTAACAAAGAAACATGCATTTTCTTCAAAGCAAACTTCGCAGGCAAATGTTAGTACTACTACTAATTTTGAAAGTGATAATGTTTTCAATGTATTAGCTAGGGAAACAACTGCTGGAACAGTTTTGGATGAAGTGATGGGAATGCCTTACATAAGCACATCAAGTACAAGGGAAACAGCAATTAAGGGGGAAAGTACAAGGAAACCAGCACCTAAAGTTAAAAGTTTAAAGGAACTTGCAGCTGAAGTGATAAGGTCTACGGTACAACATGGGAACGTAAGAAATGTGAAACGTAAGGAAAAGAGAAAATTACTTCTTTATGCAGATAGTCATGGACGGGGTCTAATGAAAAAAATCAGTGATGCTGAGACGAGTGGTTTGGAAATCTCTGCTTGGGTAAAACCTGGTGCTTTATGTGAAGAAGTGGTGAATGGAAGTGCTAGTAACAATGAGGACTTAAATATGCATGACTCTGTTGTCATCATTGGTGGTTCAAATGATATATCTAGAAATGAAACGGACAACGCACTGAATACTTTGAAACGAACCTTAGACAACTTATCTTTCACTAATGTTATAGTAGTAAATTTTCCGCGTAGGTTTGACCTTATGGACGAATCACGTGTGAATAGAGAAATAGAGAGCGCTAATGCGAAGTTAACAGAAATTGTAAATCAGTTTCACAATGTTAAACTTATAAACGTAAGCGACTTTCATAGAAGTCTGTATACCAAACATGGAATGCACTTAAATGTTAGGGGTAAGCGTAGGTTAGCTACTGAAATATGTTTAACAATTAGTCAAAATGACATACAGCCTATACAGTCAGATACTTTTTTAGACCAGTAATAAAGATGCCTACAGAGCGCTTGGTAAATATCCAAGATAAGTTATTAATGAGATCAGAGGCTAGAACAATGGTAAATGTAAGTAATTACAAAACCTCTAATTTCTGTATTTATCATCACAATGTACAAGGTTTAGGAAACAAATTGGATTTTTTTGATGTGTTACTCCATGATGAATTAAAAATGGTACAAGTACTATGTCTATCTGAACACTGGATGGATCAAGATACTATTACAACAGTAAAGCTTAGGCATTTTCGATTAATCACTAGTTACTCCCGCAACACTGTGTCTCGTGGTGGGGTTGCAATCTTCGTCAATGAATATATTCGCGCACAAGAAATTGATGTTAGCAAATACTCATGTGACTTACATTTCGAGATAGTTGGGGTGAGACTTCCTGATATAAGAATGCGTATATTTTGTATATATAGAACCCCCAGTAGCGATTTTGAAATTTTTGTTAATGCATTAGATCTTATTTTAGGTAATAGTTCAAATAAATCTGAAAAAATAATTCTATGTGGGGATCTAAATGTTGATTGGCTAACTCCATCAGTAAACAAAGAGCAACTTCAGATGCTACTTAATACTTACGGATTAGAGGCAATAGTCAATGTACCCACCCGGCAAGACAAATCCGCTCTAGATCAATTTGTACTACCCAAATCCTTTGGTTATCAGAAATTATTTGTAAAAAATTTAGGGTTTTCTGACCACGATGCTATACAGCTTACTTTTAAATTGCATGGAAAAATTGATAAAAATGATAAAATATATACGGTGCAGTCTAGGAATTTCTCGCGCAAAAACATGGAAAATTTTTGTGGTAATTTATCGACAGAATTATGGGACAGTACATATGAGGCTGGTACAGTTGATCAAAAGTATCAACAATTTCTTGAAACTTTCTTGTACTATTTTAATATCTCCTTTCCGGCAAAACCTAGAATAGTAAGAAACAAAACCAATGTTAAATGGATTACCAAAGGAATACTTACCTCCAAGTTGACTTTGTTTCGCTATAACAAGCTGCTAAAAGCTAAACATCAAATTTCTTCGGATGTCCTAAACTATATCAAGAACTACCGAAAAGTGTATCGTATGGTAATAAAAACAGCTAAATTTTCTTATAACAATGCGTATATCTCTAGGTCCAAGAACAAAACAAAAGCCATGTGGGATGTCATAAATGAGAGTACTGACCAAAGAAAAGTAAACACCATAGATTATTTGTGTGTAGATAATAAGATATGTACTGCCCCAAAGGATATTGCAAATACATTTAGTAATCATTTTCAAATGACTACACAGTCGTCACCTAATAAAACCACCCACACAAAAATTAATACGATTCAATTTAATGACCAAACTATGTTTCTGACCCCAGTTACTGAGGAAGAAGTATCACGCACAATAAGTAAATTATCGGTCTCAAGTTCATCAGGAATTGATGATGTTCCGAGTAAGGTTATTAAAATATGTGCTCCTCACATCATAAAAGTACTCTGTCATCTTATCAATGTATCTTTTGAAACAGGAGTGTTTCCCAATAAGTTAAAATTTGCTAAGGTCATCCCTATTTATAAAAAAGGTGATATGTATGATCCGAAAAACTATCGCCCTATTTCTATTTTGTCAACATTTTCAAAAATTTTTGAATCTTTGATGCTATCGCGCTTAAATAATTTCTTATATTCTTGTAATATCATATCTAATCGCCAGCATGGTTTTCAGAAAAATAAATCAACGGATACAGCCCTTTTTGATTTTCTTACGAATACTATGGCTAGATTAAATAAAGGATATTATGTCATTGGGCTGTTTGCTGACCTCTCAAAGGCTTTTGACACTGTTGATCATCAAATATTACTTTCAAAATTGTATCGTTATGGAATTAGAGGCATTTCTTACGATTGGGTTAAATCATATCTTACTGATAGAATGCAAGCAGTACAAATCAAAAAACGTATTCAAAATAACTTAGGTACATCGTTCTCCACTGTCAAAAAAGTTAGTAAAGGTGTCCCCCAAGGCTCCATATTGGGACCTATACTTTTTTCACTATACATCAATGATCTATTGCAATGTATAGAACCTGGTTTCGGTGTACTATATGCTGATGATGTAAATATACTTGTGTCAGGCAACTCTATGAAGGAATTAAACGAAAATTTGAAATTTACTTTTGACAATCTTGTAACTTGGTTTTCAGCAAACAAACTGAATCTAAATTATGAAAAAAACAACTATTCTAAATTTTCATCTAAAAAAACAAAGCCTGCTCTCTTCCTTAGCTATCCTTGATTCAGGAACAATTAAAATCTCAGCCTCGGTCAAATTTTTAGGAGTTTTAATTCAAGATAATTTCCAATGGGATGAACATATAAACAAATTAGCTAGTAAACTAAGTTCAGTATGCTTTGCGCTCTACAGATTATGTAATACTGTTTCATGCCAGTCACTTTTATCGTTGTACTTTGCAAAATTTTATTCACTAATAAACTATGGAGTGATTTTTTGGGGTTCCTCAACCAAGGTTATAACGCTATTCCGTCTACAAAAGAGAGCAATTAGGTTAATTTTTGGTTTACGTAGAGGTACATCCTGTAAAGATACGTTCAGAAATCAAAAACTGCTGACTTTACCATGTCTATATATGTACAGGTCTATTTTATATGTAACAAAAAATGAAGAACTATTAATTCGTTGTAACAGTATTCATTTAGATAATACTAGGCAACAAAAAAATGTATATGTTACACAGCAAAATTCCTCTTCTTTTCAAAAAAGCGTATATATGAACTGTACACGCTTATACAATAAACTTCCGATAGACATGAAAGGTATAAGCAATATTAATATATTTAAGAGAAGACTGTTCAACTTCTTTGTACAAAAGTCTTATTACACAATGACTGAATATTTAACTGATAATCTGTAATGTTTTGTTATCTGACAACTGTAATGCTTACTATTCGTAAGCTAATGTACAAGCTGAATAAATTGAAATTGAAATTGAAATTGAAAACTTTCCACTCTTATTGTTAGTCTGGTCTCTCAGCAGCTTACTTAGCACACATTAGCTAGCGATTATTTACATCAAAACAAGAAAAAACTTATGACGTCATTTGTGACGATGCAGCTAAAACTTTGAGAGCCTGTATCTCCAAAACTAATCAGATTTCGGAATTTCTTCCACAGAAACCTTTTTCCTTGTTTTGATGTAAATAATCAACACTCGAAGTTTGCACCATTATTTCGGGGACACCCTGTATAAATACACTTTCTGTTCTGTGGTAGAAATGAAATCCACAGAAAATTATATAAAACCTCCTTCAGCTTTACCAGACTCCTTATTTTGCATGAGTATTCAAAAGTTAATAGTTCTTAATTCAATTATTTTTGTTAACGACTATGTAGGACAGTTTGTAATTTTTCAAATTTCATAATTTTCAACTGTGACGTGGCACACAGTGCAGGCGCAGAGCAAATTTCTGTTAACGTTGGGCCAGACGTTGGTGAACCACTGCCTGAAGCTCTTGATTACAGTCGGCATCTTAATGTTCAATCAGCTTCGAATTTGTGATGTAATGTCTATTCAATCCCATGGGACATATCCGATCTTGCCTGTGTTTCGGAGACCTCGGGCAATCTCTGTTAAGTCGTACTAGTAGCTTCCAGAACCGTCTGCGCTGTTCTTGGTACATAAACGTGACTATGCTATGATAATTCTGGACCATATCTAGATCACATTAGAGTATGTATCTTTTACCCAGCGCTCGTAGTTCAGGGGTTAACGTCGCACACTTTGGATCAGCATTTCAGCAATGGGTTCGAACCCCACGGCCGACCATGCTGACTGAGGTTTTCCAGGATTTCCTTTCAGTTTCGCCAGGCAAATTCCGGGAATAGCACTTTAAATAAGACTCTGGCAGCTATTTTCCCCATCCTCTTCCCAACCCTATCCCGGCCTGAGCCAAAGATGCCTAAAGACCATCAATGAATTCAATTGAAGTAGATATAACACTGCTGTAACCAATAGTGTTACAATACAACCAATATGAAAGACCTATCAACGTTTGAATTCTCGTTTCGAACACACACTAAAAAGAAAGTATAAAAATGTCGTCAGGGTAACAAATGTAACATTATACAAATCGAAAATATATTATTTTTTTACTTATTCAAAATAATGAAATATAATATAATTTACAACAAATATAAAATAAATGATTTACATGCTCTAATTACCACGTGAAATTGGTTCAATGTAGCCAGGTTCTATAAATTTTCGAACTTTGAAATATTTCATTCGGCTACGATCTATGATTTTGAGTGTACATGGATAACTTACCGATGTTTTCTGCCAAGTCGGTGCTGGAGGGTCAAAATGATTATCACAATATCTTCTGAAAATCTTTATATATTTTATTCATTTTATGTATTTTTGAAGGATTTGTGTTCTTATTTCTGTATACCAATTCATGTAAACAAGTGACAATCGTAATAATTTGTTCTGGTCTGATCAGAATAACCTTATCTTCATATTTATCTTGTATTTTATCTTCGTGGCCATCACTTGACCACGATTTCCAAAAAGAAATATGTAATCTGACTAAACCAAAAGTCAAGGATGGACTCTAGTCACTACCCCATATGACAACCATCGTATTGATAACGTTCATGATACACCATTATTAAAATAAACAATAGCCCTAAGAAATGATTCCCTATATGTTCACGAAAACATATCTGCATGTTACTTGATGCTTACGGCGCAAAACAATGCCTTGTTTTTGGTTCTTGGGCTATAATTGTTTGCAGTATGCTTAACATTACTGCCTACTTGTTCTGAGTAGTTTTAGATTATTCGATATAAATTGTAGTACCTAACATAAAGAATGAATTATCTTGTTTCCTTTGCTATCAGTTGTCACCTCGATAAGAGGAATCTCGACGTTCAAACAAAATTCTTGTCATCATTTATTTCTAATACGGTTTTATCAGGGTTAGAATTTTTTGTGTGTTTTCCTTTCTCTTATCTGGAGCTAAACCGATAACGATATATAAAGGTTGAGTGTACGTAACTTAATAATGTATACCTTACGGAATCTCGTCTTACGTAATTGACAATTGAACTATAGAATAGGAAACTGATAACGTCAAATAGTATTATTAAACAAGATTTACTAAGAATGTTTAAGTGCACATTTCAATTCATATACTTTTATTGGTATATTATTTTAATTTATTTTAAGACCTTTAGCCATCTGAGACTCAGGACAGGATAGGGTAGAGGAGAAAATGTTCGAAGGTAGACGGGTGAGGTGGGGGGATATTTTGTAGGTACCATCCCAGCATTTGATTGGTATAATTGAGGAAAAACCCTGGAAAACTTCAGTCTGCATGATCGGCTGCTTGAATCGATCCCAAACCCTGTAACTAAGGTCTCTTTTAGGGTCGATTTCCGATTGGTACACATTAATCATAATGGTTCGGAATCCACTGAAAACTGTCGGGAAGTTGCGTCTTTATCAATTAGTCAGTCCAATTTGTCATACAAGGACTGACTTTATTTAGATACGCACTCGAGTGACGGCCCTGGCTTCAGGCACACTCCCGCTGGCCATACTGACTGTTTCTCAAAGCTTTACACAATGTGGGGATGGCACTCTAAATCACTGCCATCCCCGTTACTTTCCACGGAAGAGTGCTCGTCGAAGGACGCCATCCCTCTGACGTAACGTATTACGTAACTTAATACACAGTAAAGGCAAGAAGGTAAAGATTCAATACTGTAATCAGTTAACTTTATCCACACTGTAAATAACAGTAATACACGTATATTTGCATATAATTATATTGAGCCTTGTATCCATACATAATTTAATTAAAATAGGTTGACAAGGTTATTACATTTAATTTTACTGTAAAAGCATACAACAAACGTTACAGTTTCAATGTTCTAACATCTTCCTCAGACGAAACACTAATAAACACTAACAGTTCATAAAAAGAATCAGAAGGCCAAGAGATCCTTTCTACTTCTTCTTCGGCCAATCACGTCCCAGAATTAGTTTACTTTCCAAAACCAAACAAATTTTAACCAGTCACAGTCCTTCGCTCACAGGCCACACCCAAATTTAACTAGACGTCTACAACAAGCTTGTAACAGCAAACTATAGAACAAGGAAACTGAATCGACACACAAAAAATATTTTAGATAAATAAATGCGTAAGAAATAAATAATAAAATAATAAATATAAAATAAAGTTAAATAAACGTTTTAAGCGAATATGACTTTAACAGACGATTTGTCTTATGCATATCTGACAGAATGAACAAATTTCTGAATACACAAACGACGGGTTTTTAGAGGAAACTGTAGCCATTGGTGGATTTCGAAGGAATAATTTTGAAGACTCCTTCCATCGGTTCTTATACACGTATAGCCCATAATGTTTCGAAAGTGTTCGTGTTTCGTTTGAAAGCTTAAAGACCACAGACGGAGACGCTTATAAAACAAATGTTTATTCGCACTATATATATATATATATATATATATATATATATATATATATATAAATAATAAATCACAGCCATATTCAATCCACTAGTGGATGAGGCCTCTCCCCGAAGGGAGGAGTTGGTCTACTGCTCCCACGCTGACCAGACGGGTTGGGAGAGGAGAGGGGTTGGGCCACTGTCTTTTATTCACAGCAGCTCCCCAATTGTCCTCACGATGCTGGGTCAACACCGAAATTTTTTGAGCATATATATATATATATATATATATATGAAAGGAAAGGCCAGAAAAAATATTTCTCATAATTTTGGGTTGTTCTGTCAACAATGCATATTGACAAGAACAACTTAATTGCACCTTACGGCCCAACTTTTCACCCATACTTAATCAAGTTGACTCTGAAACTGTTGAACATAATTGTAGCGGGTATTAGCTTTGAAGTGTCTTAAAAAATGATTAGAAGGATATATTATTGTTTGAAGCTGTTCAATTATTTACTGAAATAAGGCAGTGCACATATTTTATAATAAAAATTAAAAATGACAATGGAAATTATTAGACCTATTGTTAATTTTTCTGTCTAGTAATACTTCGCCGTCATGCATATAGTTTAAACAATGGTTTTACTAACATGATTTAGTCTTAACAATACACAAAGTCGTTACTAAGAAATTATTATTTATACTGTTCGGAATTCCCCCGTTCCGAACATGAGACTTTCTGAACTGTCAGGGAGAGTATTTTCTGGAATCCTTGATGCCCTATCCCCTGAGGTAGGTCACCAAAGGATCTACGAGGTATTCCACACGAACAACTCAGGACGACTTCTCATCGGTGCAGCCGGCTGCACCTAACTAGGTGGATAATATTGCATTGAGGGTAATAGCGCGAAGGGGAGCTATTACCTTCGGAGAAAACGCGCTACAAGCTGCAAATCTCTTCTCTTGGTGGAATAGGCGGTGAGGGCCTATTCAACAATCTCATCCTATGGACCATTCAAAGAAAATAAGCTAATACAATCTTTTGCAACGACAAAAGCATTTGTTAGTTTCTCCTATTGAATCAATCGTATCTTGAAATAAATTGAAAATCAATCCTATCTTGAAATTAACTCACTCAAAGCTTTCGATGTCCTTGTCGGATTTCATTGTTTAGATTCTACCTAAATAGTGATGATGAACTGTAGCATAGACTTCATAATAGAGTGCAGTGGTAGACCAGCTCTGCAGAAAGACGTTTCAAAACTTGTTTGGGACGTAAACACTACATGAACATATGGGATTCTTATCTCCAGTGTATACGATATACTGTAATATTCTTGTTACAATTACTCTTTTTTCCTTAGCAATAAAGTGAGTCTTATTATTTAATTGTTACACTGTGTATCTTTTGAATAACTGGACTTTCATTTTCTTCAGACGGGTCATTTTGTTACAAGAAAATGAAACTCGAAGATTAGAGCAAACTTACAAGAGCTCTAGAAGAATAGTATGTAATTTTTACTTTATCTATACTGGTATGGATTCTTCTTGAAGACCTTTCCAATGACACCCTAACAATCTTCCTTGTCCTTGCTGCTGAAGCCTAAAAATTAAATATTATGTCAAAAAATGAATTGTTTCGGAAATAGAAGCAAATTTGGCGCAACATAGTAACAAATAACAATATTTCGTAAAACGTAAGACGTACAAACACTAATGTAATACGTGTTGGTTTAGTAAAGGAGACTGAAAATGAATTTCAGAAGAATTCATGAGTTAAGTATTCAAGGAGAAACGATTTCTATGCTTGTCCAATGAGCAACGTCAGTTCTTTGACAATGAAATTATTACGTGGTGCATCTCCTCTGTTCTGCATTCCCTCAATCATTAAATTTTGATCAAATACACTTCTTGAGTGCAAATTTGATTGTAATTTGCTAATGCAGCACGCGTTACGTCATTATCAAGATATTACATAATTTTGATTGTGTTATTGTGGGAGTGTTAACAAAAATCAACAATATCTACAACCGTTGGTTTCTTATCGGGAATATCCAGGTTCGATTCCAAGAGAAAACAATCATAATCTAAGTTTTTCTTGAGTTTCCCCAATTACACCAGGTGAATGCTGAGATACGTTCTTCAAACTAGCCCCTGATCAATTTTCTTCCCAGATCATTCTTGCGAACTGAATCAAAGAGGCCAAAGGGCCATGAGTTCAATCCCATTCTTAGAGAGAGAGGGGAGGGGGGAGAAAATGGACGACGTCGAAATCTCCTTCACTCTCTCCAATATTCAAGTCTAGTTTCTGTCTCTTCACCTCGTCAACTCCGAAACCAAACTGTGGAAGTACCACTACGTACGAGTACATTTATTATAATAGAGAAATATTCTATCTATTTATTAGACAAGTGCTACTTCTTTTATGTTGGGGAGATTCTCGTCCTTGCTTGCCACGTAAGGGGTTCAGCCACCGAACAATCCACTTCAAATCATGTATTTGTTAACACTGGTTCTTTGCACCTCTGCGTGCTCCCACGGGCGAGGAATTGGTGACGAATACATAGGAATAAATGGCTGTTGTGGCTAGAAATTTACGACAACCAAAGTTCTTATGTACTGGGATAGGAGAAAGGAGAGGGAACACGTCGTGCTACACCATGACCAGAGTAAGGCAGTTGTTGCAAGAGAAACGCGAGAACCAGACGAATCTCTCATCTTCTGAAGTATTTTTTCTCTTTCTGAAAGAACAATCTTGAACACATCTCCATACTGTTTAATTATCCTACGTCACACATTTCATAATAAATCACTGAAAATTAAAAAAAAACAATAATATTTGATATCAAAAATATGTTAGACCAATACTTAAAAAACTGAACATGTGAAATAATCAATTAGTTAATAAGATCTGAAAACCTTGTCAACAAGGGTATTCTACTACTGAGAACAAAAGTAAATACTTCTGGTTGTTTTTTGTTATGCGAAAAAGGGAATAAAACATTCTTTTTCTCTTTTTTTAAAAAAATAGGGTGGTACGCGGATACACATATAGCTCTGCACTGACCTTCAAAGACTCGTGGACTGCAGTTTGAAAACTTCTTGAACTAATATTCGGAGTTCAACCAGTTCATAATCCAAGCAACGTATTATTAGAAGCTTTGTCAGTGTGTGTGTGTGAGTATTAATAATAACAAATTACGTGAAGTTATGAAATTTCTTCAGGGCAACAAAAACATGTTGCAATTTGATATAATGACTCTGGCTGATTGCTTCATGTCACAAATAAACCTATAAATTGCTGTCTTATGCCAACAACATACACAATAAAAGTTTAATTAATGACAATGTTTCTTTCTTATGTAGCTAATTTAACATTTTCCTAACACTATTCCACAAATGAATCATCTGTTATCAATCACGCTTATAGAACGTCAGAGCAATAGATTTCATACTTTATACAGGGTGTATTTTTACGTACAGTAACAGATTGATTGGGGCTCTTCACCAGATTGAATGGGATTGAATAAATGAGACTGTTCACCAGCTATTCATTGATTTTAAGAAGGCTTATGATTCCATTAAAAGGGAAAAGCTACACAATATCCTGGTACAATTTGGAATTCCAAAGAAACTTGTTCACTTGTGAAAATGTGTCTCAGCGACCCCATAAGCAGAGTACGGGTAGGTGATAGTATACCAGATGTTTTTTTTCATTTTGGGGACTCACCTTCCATCCCTGTATCTACGCATTTTTTGCACAAAATGGGTTGTGCACTTTAAAGGGCGTGCAGCACGAGCAGTTGTTCGTTCTTCCCATTTTGGGACAGGCCGTCCCTAGAGATTCCCGGATTGCCGGTGTTCCGACAGTCCGAGAAGCTCCTTGGTCCCCTAAGTTTTGACTTCGGGTGGAGCGGGACGGACTTTGGACCAGGCGTCCAGAATGTTCTCCTAGTCTTTGTTCCTAATTAACCTTAGTATCAGTGTAAGATTGATTGTACACAAAACAAGATGGCGCGGGTGATGAGCCGCGTAGGTCAGTTGATTGACCTTTTCAAAATTATGCCTTAATGTACAAGATCCTAATTTAAATTTTCGGTCGGTGATAATTTGACGAAGGAGAGTTGATTGACCATTGCTGATTGCAAAAGAAAATGACGGCAATTTCGTACTTGTCCTCCAAAGAAGATGGCTGCGGTGATGAGCGACGTAGGTTAGTAGATTGACCCTTGCTGATGGCAAAAGAAGATGATGTATGTATTGAGCTTGGGTAAGGAAATCCTTATGACGTCATTCGAAGATGGTAGTTGGAAATCCTGATCATGTGAAAATTTGGAGGAGCAAGTCAACAGTAGAATCTGATAAGAGAATTACAGTAGGTGATAACTTGAGAATTGATTAAATATATCAGTGGAGGATAATACAATGGCTGAATAAGAATAGCAAGATTTAAAATATACAACTCAATACTGATTTACTTACCTACTCCCTAACTTAATTACCTACCCACTTACAAGCTCATAGTGAAAACATAAAAACAAAGGGAACATAAAACTGAATTAGTTTATTGTAACAGTTCTGATAAGAGCATTGCACATTTAAAAAAAGAGCCTGCTTATTTTGATTGGTCGGCTGCCAATGCTCGTTTTTTACCAGGTTGAGAACTGCTGGTGGTCATTTCAATCACTGATTTTTTTGCTAGCCAGGCTAGCACCCCAGAGAGCTAAACCCTCTATTTTGGAAGGGATGGAATCACTGAATTTTCAGCTTCTCTGATACAATACGATAGTATAGTAAATACATGGTTTAGCTGATATTTGTTATAGAAAAGATAATTTAAACATGTCTATGATTCATTTATGCATAATACAGGTATAATATATTCTTAATATAATTCAATTATACAAAAGTAATAAATAAAATAATTCTCTAATCTTTTAAATTTCTTATCTATGTATCAGGCAAACTTGCGCGCCATGTAGCGAGCCCTTTTCCACATCTTATTCAGCTTTACTATATTTACTTTCTATATGAATAAAATCATTAAACACGATTATGTGTGGCAATCTACAGGAGCATAAGCGATTTAATTCGTTTCGTTATAGGAAGATGTTTTTTGATGTCTTGGTTTCCTAGTGGAAGTAAAAATATATTGTAACAAATTTTGAAAAGCGCATCGCACGCTTTGATGAAAATGAGCCCTTAGACTAGCTTCCTGAGTTTTGTTTTTTCTTTAGCGGAATATATAATATCATAGGGGATGTGTATTACTTTTAAAGTATAAATGAATGATGGCAGAACAAATTTATAAAATGTGAGGGTACAATCAATTTATTTGTGTTCATTTTAGTAATTTAATTCTCTTTCTTGTATCAAGAAGATTCTTTACTGAATGGAAACATCTAGCTGTATCTTACAGAAAATGGTAGTAAAAAAACTCACTAAGTTAACTTCGCTAGTGAGAACGCGTTTGTGTTTCTTTTAATCTTTTAAGAACATTTTGAAGTGATAAGAAGAATTATAACAGACTTGATGAATAAATAATATTCAAACGTCACCTTCATACAGGAAATATGATAATAGGGACTTTTCCTTATACCTTAGGGAAAATGTTAACAACACTTTCGCGTTTGATTAATTCACGTTTCATGGAGTCACAATATATTTTCATACATAAAATTCATACATAAAAAGAAAGAACAAACGCATTCATTTTTATCATTTAAATTGTTGTTGAGAATATTGTATAAACATGACTGATATCTAGTGAGGTCTTTTAAACTTTATAGAAGTTCATTGGGATTTCCTCCTATACGTGTAACAGCCTAGTTGCTGTTCCATTTTTTATTTATTTTCTCCCCCTTTCATTTTCTTAGTCTACGTTCTGTTTCCTTTCTGTGTGTTCTCCTTAGCTCATTCTCTTTGATTGGTTTTAAACTCTTTGAACGTGTTCGTTTTAATTTTTGCTTTGGATTTTAACCGTTATCCATCCAGGTTTTCGTTAGTCGCGCAGCAATGACTTGGATCTAGTGCTTGTTTTTGATTGGACCATAGTCAATGCTTCGTGACTTGGTTTTTGCTGATTGGTGTGAATCAGCCTTCTTCTCCGTTTGCTGGGAGAACTGCTCTCCCACGCCATGTTAGTTCAGTTCCAATTATAATAACTAGAAGGATGGAAGTATGGGCTCTCCGTCATCTGTACTTCCTAAGCCCTATCTACGAGTGGTAAATATAAAAGCCAAATTTTGTAAATATTCCGATTATATTTAGACTGATTTCGTCCATACCGGAAAATATATTAAATCATAGTAAGAAGAACAAAAACCGATACAAGTGCTACCGAGACTTTTCAGCGACCTTATTTCGAAATTTCAACTTATTAATTAAATTTAATATTTTGTTTTGAGATTATTTGTCAAAATGTACAATATGTTCTAAATTTCAGTATGGGGCCGCTATTAACCGAATTCTTACATTACAAGTATCGGATCGTTAGGTTTCAATAATCATATGCCAAATTTTAGTCTCCAGTTTCAATATTCGAAATTCCCGGTTAGCAATGATGACAGCTACCGCATATGTTCATTACTTAGTCAAATTAGCGACATGTCTGTTCGTCAATCTTGGTGTACCGTTTTTGATGTTATTAGTAAATTTAATAGAATTCGACATGGTTCGATAATATTGGTTTCAACTCCAGCCACTATTCTCCGATAAAAAGTCATATTTTATATTATTATTTTGCATTTTCAAGATTTATTCAGAACGTCTTTTGTATAATGTAGTAATCATCTGTAATGACGTCACGCATTTAATAACACTAAATTGATTCTTTCTATACGATGTATTTTGGACAATAACTTCATGCTTGTAAGTAATACTGTGACGAAACTTTTCTAAATTAAATAACAATGTTTTCGGAATAATTTGTGAAAATATGAGCAAGATTTATTAATTATTATAGAAATTATGGACATTTATATTCGACAACGGAACTTTCAGTTCTGCTTAATTAATTCAATGTACACCACATAGACGATTCAAATTTGTTTGTTCCTTCAATCCACAGTAATTCTGTTCTGATTCTTATGAGATTATCATATCCGAAAGCGTGCATTATGTAAGTTCAGCGTAATAAATTGAAATTCTGAAATTTTTATATTTCTTCGAAAAATCTTGTGTTTATGTTCAGTGAACGTAGTATAGAAACCTCTCAGTTAACTAGGTACGATTTAAGGCATTATTTGATAATCCTCATACAGTGCATAGTAATATCTATAATGTGCAGTGAGTTATTTAATGTTTGCCATGATATTCATTGGAATTTAACTACTAATCGTTACGTGAAGTTAGACAGCAATTGATACTTATTATTTCTGTGTTTCGGTAAACCTATCGTTTTGAGTGATGTGATTTTAATTAGATTAGGTCGGTTCATAAATCCATAGACCAGTGGTAGGATTCTTTCGCTAGCTGAGAAGTGGTAACTTGGGAAAGGAACTATATATTGAATTTCTGCGTTGAAATATGAAGTGACTCCAGCATGTGATTTGTGTGAATAAATATTATTTTCATTTGTGCGTTATGACACAACGTTTAGATTGAGTTGCGACCGTCATATTCGTTCGTCTTTATTTCAGTAATTGCGATTCCAGACTACAGGTGTGGGTCCTACTAAGGTAAAGGTAAGACATGGTCTTTTGCCACCCTGTAGACTTGGAAGTGAGTAAAGACACAGTATGAGTCACATATGAGTTATGCGTATTATCGTTTGAAATTATTTCCCAAGTAAAGATTTGCGTTTTTCTTTCTTAATCTGTCGATAATCAGGACCAGCTGGTACTTCAGAGTATGAACTGACGATCTAATTAAAAGATTGGAGGTGTCGCCTTACCGGTATTTCCTCCCTCGATCCCTAAATTATTGTTTTTTTTACAGCGATCACAAGGATCTGGAATCCACTTTCCCAGATATTCTTAAATCTGGAAGGCATTTCTGCGCCGCTCGTCTGAGGTGCAGAAAATGTTTGGAGCTAGAGGTTAGGTTAGATGCGTTGTGTGGGTACTCTAGGCTCCTGGCGACCCTATTTGTCTGTGTGATCCTCTTATGGGATCTTGGACTGTGGGACGTTTCATTTTGAATAAAAAGCATTAACTCAGTTAAACGTGTAAAACATATGATAACTATATAATTTTTTCCTTTCATCTTTTAAAAAAACATTTTGAAGTGATAAGAATTACAGCAGACTTGATGAATAAATAAATAATATTGAAATGTCGACTTAGTGCTTGAAATATGTCTCGTTCTTTCACTTACATTACACTTCTAAAACTCGAAACTTTGTTATATTTTACATTTCAATGTTTCTGCACACGTTGGAAAGTGAACCCTTAGGAGCTAAATAGTTTAACTTGCTTTTTGCTTTTCAATCTCATGTCATACTTCCATGGCCTAAACCTTTCTTCTGTAAATTTTCCATTTTTGGCTGACCTAAATTGAACTTAACCTGTAGGCATAAGTCCAAAGAAATTGCTCAAAGTCGTACGCAAGTTCTTTCAATCCCTTCAACCCCTGGATTTTGCATCATATTCTGCATTGTACACATCTGAAATTCACATTCAAAATTTTTATCCCCTGCATATGCTTGCATGTACTTTTTCAATCGAGGCTTTTCACTACATTTATATTCGCTTATTCCACATTCGAAAATTCTGCTCCCCCTGTATGACTTTTTATATCTTTTCATGCTATTGTTTGATAGATTTATATCTACATATTTCACAATGAAAATGTTTCTCGACCTGACAGACTCGTTCGTGTTGTCTCACGTGAAATAAAAATAAAAATTTCTTTCATATAATTTGCATTATTTCATTTTTAACGCTCTCTGAAAAATAAATAATTACCTTTGCACATATTTTAGCTTGGCTTTTCGCACTCTCCAGTACGATTGTACTTTTACCACTCTCTGCAAAGTTAATAATTACCTTTGCACAAATTTAGTACAAGTTTGTCTCAAATTTGGTCTATTGCATATTGTAAGCGGTTAACTTACAAATGACTTATTTTTATTAGGTGAGTCTCTCTCTCTCTCTAAAGGTACAAGCAATATTTTTGCGTCTATCTCAGTTTCTCACTGTCTTTCTCTCTCTGTGTGTGCCTCTCTCTCTCTCTCTCTCTCTCTCTCTCTCTCTCTCTCTCTCTCTCTCACACACACACACACACACATTCACAAATGTCCCTCATGAAGTTTGAAAAGTGATTAACGGTTGGCACCACAGATTTTACTATGATTCAATGGTGGGTATAAGTTCGAAGATATTGCTCAAAGGCGTACGCATGCACTTGCAATTCCATCAAGCCTTGAATTTTGCATCATATTCTGCATTTTATGGATCTGAAATTCATATTCAAAAGGTTTACCATTTTGTATATTGTTCCATATACCTTTTCAATCGAGCCTTTTCACTACATTTATATTCGTATATTCCATATTCGAAAAGGTAGCTTCCCCCTGTATGACTTTTTATGTCTTCTAAAGCTACTCTTTTGATAGATTTATATCCACATATTTCACACTAAAAATGTTTCTCGACTTGACAGACTCGCTCGTGTTATCTCACGTGAAATTAAAATAAAAATTTATTTCATATAATTTGTATTATTGAACTCCTAACGTTCTCTGAAAACTAAATAATTAGCTTTACACAATTTTTTAGGTTGGCTTTTCTTGTACGTGATAATTCTTTCACCTGAAATTAATATCAAAATTTCTTTCAATATTCTCTGTAAAATAAATAATTACCTGAACACTTGTTTAGAGTAGAGAATGGAATTCTTCTGCTAGTAAAGGAAAATATTTAATATGATGAACAAGTCACTATCCCAGAAAGCACATCAAAGTTGCTGCTAGTTTGTAGTAATGCGCTTCCTGTCTTTTCATGAAATTTTCAGTGTTAGCACTCAGTCCAGTATGACTTTTAGATAGATGTCATTGAGCTATACATAGATTACCAGTTCTGATTTCCCCATTGTGTAACTTCTTGCATATAAGATAGATACACCAATGAAGAAAGGTTTTGTCGCATGTCTGTAACTGACTTTCCTTATTTCAAAAAAATATTGAAACATTGCATAAATTTGTTGATTTACAGACATATTGACAATCACATCACACACTTTGAAGAAAATATTGTTATGACATGTTGCCAATTGACACACAAAGTGTACAAAGAAACGAGGTAATGGAAGAAATAAAGAGTAAAAAGTTATTGAGAAATGAACAATGCGTGTTTCTATTCAACCTACACACTCTTTTGAAAATTAAAAATATATAAGAAACGTTTATAGTGTTGGTAATATTATAAACTTCTGAAACTACAGTGTACAAAACGAGGTAATGGAAGAAATAAAAAGTAAAACGTTATTGTGAATTGAACAATGTGTGTTTCTATTGAACGCTCAAACTGTTTTGACAATTAACTATATATAAAAGTTTAAACTGTTGGTAATATTTTAAACTTCTGAAACTATAAAGTGTACTAAAAGGAATTAATGGAAGAAATAAAAAAGTATAAAATTATTGGGAAAATGAAGAATGCATGTTTGTATTCAACACACAAACTTTTTTAAAAATTTTAAATATATATAAAATCTTGGTAATAGTTTAAAGTTCTGAAACTATAAAATATACAAAAAACGAGGTAACGGAAGAAATAAAAACTATTGTGTATTAAAGAAGGCATGTTTCTACTTAACGTAGAAACTCCTTTGAAAATCAAAACATCAAAGAATGTGACTTATTGAAAATGTTGTATAAAAAATTGTTAACTACAACAGTATTGGGTATCTGTGGTCAGTCTTTCTCTTAATTTTCTAAGTATTGTACTTGACCAGATTGATTATTTTGCTTTGAAGTAAAACCCTCAGAAAAGTGTGTGAAGGTCACTGTCGCATGAAATGTGGTTTAACAGGATGTTCTTTAAGATGTTTGCCTCAACTAGAAAATAGAAATGATTACAATAATAGAAAGTTAAGGAAGACACTGTTCTTAAATTTCTATTGTGTATTATTTCTGAATTAAAGAAAACGTTTTTTTTAAATAATGACTCACACACTGAGCGTAAACTTTAGTGTGCTGTCATCTTGTGAGCATAAACGTACTAACCAGAAATTTACATCTGTAGAATTAGAAAAAAATCAATCCTATAAAATAACTAACAGAAATAAATGCTTTAGTTGCATTTGATAATTTACTATTACAGTATAACACGTATGATTAAATTCTAAACAAATTAAAGTTTGCTACGGCGACAAGTAATCGCTTACGTGTAAGAGAACTCTCAGAAAATTGAGAGCGAGGGCGGCGGTAGCGGCATGTAAATTATCTGTAAGATAATGAGTGGTATAAAGCAACATATGGGAAAGTGTGGCATAATATGGCTGGCTGACCTAAACTGAACTTTATCTATTACGCACCTCATGCTTAATATTGTAGCACATTATAATTGAACGCACATTATGCAAATAACAGCATTGGAAATACACTTAAGGTCACATAGCAGAAGTAGCTAATACAAAAAATATCTCCATGAAATAGATCAAAACCACCTAATCCTGTCTGTGTCTATCGCAATTCAAGGGATGCAACTTTCTGACAACTGCAATTAACTATGCAAATAGGTAACCTAGGAAGGAAAAGGGAAAACAGTCTGTATTAACGTACTCATAGATAAGAAATGCTTTATATCTCATCTGATTCTATTCCTAGTGTGTCGTAAATATGTATAGGGTACCAGTAATGGAGCAGGCGCCAATGGTTGCCAATAAGGGAAATAAACTGTAATAATATAGTTTATATTGGATACAGTAATAAATAAAGTACGTTTGTAATGTATAATAGTGTAGTACCCCAAACGCTATGCAATCAGGTGATATATTATCCCCTGCAAAATCACGTAAGCTGTGTAAAGTAGATCTCGAAGAGAACAGATCTCAATAAGGGGACTCACTTACAACTAATATAAGATAATCGTGCATATCTACTAGAAAGTACAGTGAAATGATTTTATTCCTTCGTTGTTCAAGGAACAAACTACACGACTACACTAAACAATGAATGAATGATCCACACTGGAACATCATAATTCATAATTGTCTACTACAAGTGGTCAACTATTGCTGTAACTACACTTTCATCAACATATTTTTCTATTGTCTTATGGAGTGAAACAAACGTGAGCTTTTTTCTTTGTCTTATAGTGCACCGTATCAGGCTTTGCTTTTACTTGCTTGTGGACTGCGCAATGCATTTATTAGGAATACAGAATTGAGCATTCCCCCAATCAAAATTCCTTTAGCCTATGAGATTTAGAAATCAAATAGATTTTTCACTTTACGATCAGATTGCTAACGCTTTGTTAAATCTCTCACGTTAAGCATGGATGAAATGGAAAACTTTTAATGACTGGCTAAAAATTGAACACAACGTTAGTCATCAATTGGTTAAGCTATGTTTAATCAACGTTTGAAAAATGGACCAACTGTTTTTGACCTACAAAACAGATGTTATGAAAAATGTTTAAATAGAAATGAGTGCATCTCGTTCTAAAAGGACTAGACCTCAATACATTATGAAAGTCCAGTTAACAAGATGTTCTGCACGGATTATCTTAACTTTCTATTATAAATAATTACAATAATTATAGTTACGAAGTCAAAGTAAATAAATTTCATAAATCTCTTTAATGTGTTATTTAGAATTTTATAAATAAACTGCTTCTTTAGTTATAACTCTTGCTCTCATCTCCAACTTCTCTTTGCTGCCATCTAGTGACTAGAAAATTAATAAAGAGCTTCAAGGCAGAAATATGTAATGGAAGTTGCGTCACTTTGCACGCGGTCGTAACATGTTTGTAACATTATATTTACTATTAATAATTGCTTTTTGCTTTTTCTTAGAATATTTTACATTAGTGACCATGAGAATGTGGATGTTAGGTACTGAAAGCTAGGATGTATATAAATAAGCTGCAAGGCGAGAAAGTGCGTCCAAATGGAGCTGGGTCGACGTTAGCTGCAAAGGGGCGCATCCCCGATTAGGGGTGGGCATACACAAAAGTGCTGTTAACATTATCCCAAAGATATACACAAAAGTGCAACATTATGCCTAATACCTGTACGCGATTTCTGCTTACATATTTCAAGCACAAAGTCGACATTTGAATATTATTTATTTATTTATCGAGTCTGCTGTAATTCTTATCACTTCAAAATGTTCTTAAAGTGAAAGGAAAAATTAGTATAGTTATTATATAATGCTTTACAAGTTTAACTGAGTTAATGTTTTTTATTCTATACGAGGAAATCCCAATGAACTTCTATAAAGTTTAAAAGACCTCACTAGCTGTCTGTCATGTTTATACAATATACTCAAGCAACAATTTAAATTATAAAAGGGAATGTGTTTATTCTTTCTTTTTATGTATGAATGTTTTAAAATATATTGTGACTCCACGAAACGTGAATTAATCAAACGCAAAAGTGTTGTTAACATTTTCCTTAAGGTATAAGCAAAAGTCCAACATTATGTCCAATCCCTGTTCCTATATTTCCTACATGAAGGTGACGTTTGAATATTATTTATTCATCAAGTCTGTTATAATTCTTCTTATCACTTCAAAATGCTCTTAAAAGATGAAAAGAAACAAACGCGTTCACACTAGCGAACTTAGTTTTTTACTACAATTTTCCGTAAGAAACAGCTAGATGTTTCCGTACACTAAAGAATCTTGTTTCACGAAAGATAATTAAATTATAAAACTGAACACACATAAATTGATTGTATAAGTGTATAAATTTATTTATAAATTGATTTTATAAATTAATTCTGCCATCATTCATTTATACTTAAAATGTAATACACCTCCCTACTTTACTATATATTCCGCTAAAGAAAAAAGAAACCCAGGAAGCTAGTCTAAGGGCTCATTTTCATCAAAGCGTGCGTTGCACTTTTCAAAATTTGTTACACTCTAATTTTTCTTCATTATGAAACCAAGACTTATCAAAAAATATATTCCAAAACGAAACAAATTAAATCGCTTATGCTCCTGTAGATTGCCACACATAATCGTGTTTAATGATTTTATTCATATAGAAAGCAAATGCAGTAAAGCTGAATGAAGCCTGGAAAAAGAGTTTGCTAGATGGCGCGCAAGTTTGCCTGATACATAGGTAATCAATTTAAAAGATTAGAGAATGCTTATAATTATATTTTTTATATTTGAATGCTATTAAGAATATATTATACCTGTATTATGTATAAATTAATCATAGACATGTTTAAATGATCTTTTCTATAACAAATATCAGCTACATCATGTATTTACTATACTTTCGTATTCTATCAGAGAAGCTGAAAATTCAGTGATTGAAATGGCGACCAGCAGTTCTCAACCTGGTAAAAACGAGTATTGGGAACCGACCAATCAAAATAAGCAGGCTCTTTTTTGAAATGTGCAATGCTCTTGTCAGAGCTGTTACAATAAACTAATTCAATTTTATGTTCCCTTAGTTTTTATTTTTTCACTCTGAGCTTGTAAGTAAGTGGGTTGGTAATTAAGTTAGGGAATATTTAAGTAAGTGGATAGGTATGTAAGTGAGTCAGTAAGTAAATCGCCCTTTAATTGTATTTATGTAAATTCTGGCTATTCTTATTCAGAAAACGTATTCTTCTCCACTTATGTATCTCATCAGTTCTTAAGTTAACACCTACTGTAATGCTCTTATCAGATTCTACTGTTGACTTGCTCCTCCAAATTTTCATATGATAAGGATTTCTACCTACCGTCTTCGAATGACATCATGAGGATTTCCTTACCCGAGCTCAATACATACATAATCTTCTTTTGTCACCAGCAAGGGTTAATCAACTGACCTACGTCGCTCACCACCGCAGCCATCTTCTTTTGAGAACAAGTACACCTTCCCGTCATCTTATTTTGCAATCTCCTACGACATTTATCACCGACCCAAAATTTAAATTAGGATATTGTACATAAGACCATAATCTTGAAAAGGTCTATGAACTGAGCTACAGGGCTCATCACCCGCGCTATCTTGTTTTGAGGATAATCTTACACTGATCGTAAGGTCGTGACCTCAATACACTCGTCTTCTTCTGAGGTCACGCTGACCTGAATAAACACATAATTTTGTTTTGCAAAAACCAAAGGTAAATCAACTGACCTACGTAAATCATCACCGACGCCATCTTCAATTTCAGACCACGTCAAGTTCCCGCCAAATTTGAGGCACTATCTTGTATAAACAGCTTTCTCAGCTGACCTCAATACACACGCCATCTTGTTTTGCAATCATAACCAACAACAAAGGTCAATCAACGAAGCTACTTGGTTCATCACGGCGGCCATCTTGTTTTGAGGACAAAGTTACACGATAACTACTCACCATTGCTGTTTAACTTTGCCTTAGAATATGTGATTTTAAAAATAAAAGAGGACAGAAACGTTCGAATGTTGAATGGTTTGGATCAACACTTATGGTAAATACTGCGAGTTGCGAAATGAAATGTACATAGAGATTATTATTACGTGAAGCATTTGACTTTGCTCATCGACGAACTACAACATATATCCTTCAGGACTGCACAATATCAATTAGCTTAACAGTTACTGTTGGTGTATGCGGATGATGTAGATTTAATAAGGGACGATATAGAGGCACTACAAAGTTACCTCGATATCTGAGTAGAAGCGTGCGATGAGATAGGTCTACAGGTAAACATAGAGAAAACGAAATACATTATAACAAGCCGAACACAGTAAATAACGGAAATAGATACATAACAATTAAGAATGAGAACTTAGAGAAAGTAAACAAATTTAAATACTTGGGAGCATACGTAACATTCAAAAACGAGGTAACGGAAGAAATAAAAAGCCATTTAACATTGAGCAAAGCATGTTTCTATTCAGTCCAGAAACTCCTAACCTCAAGGAAGTTGAAATTGAAAATATACAGAACGGTTATTCTGCCGGTAATACTTTACGGTTGCGAAAGTTGGAATACTACCCTAGCAGATGAACATAACTTACTAGTGTTTGAAAATAAGGTTTTGAGAAAGATATACGGGCCAAAATGGGACAAGATGACTGGAGAATGAAGGAGGCTGCATAATGAAGAACTTCATGGACCGTACAACTCACCCGATGTTGTAAGAATAATGATATCACGACGACTTAGATGGGCAGGTCATGCAGCACGGATGGGAGAAAAACGAAGATTATATTGCGTGTAGATTGGAAAGCCGGAGGAAAGAGACCGTTGAGAAGACCGAGACGACGTTGGGAGAATAATTTTAGAAGGGATCTTCGAGAAGTAGATGTTTGTGATGAAAACTGGCTTTATCTTTCCCAGGGTAGTTCCCGATGGGGAACGTTTATTATTACGGGGATGAACTTACGAGTTCCGTAAGCCATAGAGTAAGTAAGCAAGAGTAACATATTAACAGACTTAAGCCAATTATTTAAGATTAAAAATATGGATCATATTTTACAGAAATGAATGCTTTTATTATTCTTGAAGACAACATGAAAGTTTAAGCTTTTATTTACATTGTTGCGAGCTGTATTTTGTGATTTAGGGCATATTAAATTCAGTTTACTCGCATTTGAAAGCATTTAAATGATGACAAAATTTCTATGCTGCACGTATGTAAGTGATCATATATTTTTGGTAAAATGTGAATTCATATTTGGATTTCCACTCTGGTACACATTAAAGGCTACTATCGTTGAAAAGTTCTGATGAGTTTCTTTACGGTACTACTTTGGTTTAGTTCTACTATGATATATTTGTTATGGGATGACTTACTCAGTAGTGCTCTTTAAAGTGGAAATAATGGCGACTTCGGATTAAAGATTCGAACCTATGAATTTGATTAAATGTTTGGTGATTGTGATGAAAATAGTACCATAGCTAATTTGAATGCAGGAAATTTAGTGTTACCAAAAGAAAGTTTGGATTGTTAGTTAAGGAGACAACATCTATAATAAATTAGAATGTGGAGAACTTGTATAGTTCTTTTGTAATGTGGAGAATAACATTATATTCTCAAGTAGCGGCTTGTTACAAAAATGGTATTAAAAGTTTGAACGTCATAAAAGCGAACAATACGAACGATGAAATATAAATCAAGAATTTAAAAAAATACCGCAGGATAGTGCAGTACATGAAATAGTGTTGCAGTCTGTAGCGCCTTGTAAGAAATAAATTTGCATAAATGGTCTAATAATAAGTGCAGAAATTGACAGTGGTGCATACCAGAATACACTGAACTACATAGTGCAAATGGTCAATTAATGAATACCTTAGGTTCAGTTTATTTTCTGAGTAATGTAGAAAATAAAGAAGTTATTTTACAATATTTTGCGGTGGAAATGCTCCGCACTACTTTGCTAGGGAGAACAAGTTTACAGCAAATATTGCCGTATTGACGCTATTCTTTTAATACAAATATACATTTGGTAATTCCAGATGAAGACAACAGTTCGATGCAATTAAAAGAGCAGTTTTGTAACCAGTGTTCTGATTTTTTTTGATACTGATATTAGTACGCAATACAAAGCAAACATATAGCCATGTACCCTAATGCTACTCCTATTTTCAGAAGACATTATAGTTTAGAGAACAAGATCAAATTTGCACGTAATGAATTGTAAAAACAAGGAATTATATATCTCCTGTAGCTTATTCTGAAAGGGCTACTTTGTAGTTGTGTCGAAAATACATGCTAAAGAAATAAGAGTGTGTGCGATTTTTAAGGTAAACGTAAACAAATGAGTCAGAAATATGTCATTACCAACTTTAGACGACATACTATCAAGATTGCAAGACGCAGATACCTTTGTAATTCTCGATCTAAACCAAGCTTACTTACAGCTTCGGTTGGATGAAGACACACGAAAACTATTAGTAGTTAACACCCTCTGGGAAGTATTTGAGTACTTAAGATTACCTTTCGGGCTATCATCATCTCCCTTTACCTTTCATAAATTTATGGACAATACCCTTGCTGAATTTCCTTTTGCCCAGGCATTCGCGGATAATGTAATAATTTGCGGCAAAGGAGTACAGGAATGTTACCAAAATAAATGTGTTATTTTAGATAATTTACACTATGAATGTAAAAGTAAAAAAGAGTAAATGTCAGTTCTTTGCCATGGAGGTAGAGTAGTTAGGTCATAGTATTTCTGCCGAAGGTCATCGTCCGCTTGAAAAACATGAAGAGGCAGTGTTAAAACACTCTCCTACAGAGAACATTACTCAATTAAAGTATTTTTCAGGCTTAGCTAATTTCTTTCATAAACGAATACGTAACATGACATTGAAGTTACATTTACTACATGACTTACTAAAGAAAGATACCAAATGGATTTGTACAAAGGAGCATCAAGCATAATTTGGAAGAATTAAAGAAATCATAGTAAATTGTAACACAGCTCGTATTTTTAATCCTTCAGAAGAAGTAATACTTATTGGTGTGCAATTATACAACAAATGTGAAAAAGGTCATACAAAAACAGTTGCTTGTGCTTCGGCATCATTGCCAACCTGCGCGCGTAACTACTCACATTTTGAGAAGGAAGGTTTGGCTTTAGTTTGTGGCATTCGTAAATTCCATAAATATTTATATGGTCTACAATTCACTGTTATGCCTGATTCTCTCCCAGTTTGATTCAGCACATCCGCGCTTATTACGGTGGGCACTTTTCTTATTGAGATACAATTATAAAATAATTTATAACAACAACGTGCAGGTAGCAGATGGTCTTTCCCGCCTACCGTCTCCTGATATAACTGAAGATAATATGCAATTACAACACTATATTTTAAAATGTAAATGTGGATTCCAATTATGTGACTAGGATTTCATAGGAAATTAAACAGGACACAATTCTTAAAAAAATATATATAATTGGACTGTTAATGAGTGGATCTCATTTACCACTTACTTTACAACCATATATTTATAGAAGTTATTTTCGCAGAAGAATGTAAATAACACAAAACTATTGTTTGTTCTGGGGAAGAAGATTAATAGTGCCACCGTCGTTAAGAAAGCAAATATTAGAATTGATACATAAACATCATTTGGCTAAACAAAGAAAATGAAAGAAATACCCTAAAAATACAATATGCACCCTGGAACAGATTTGATTTCGCGCATAAGAAATTTATTGTTAGCAATAGACAGTTTTTTTTTTCAAATGGACGGAGATAACGATGTTCCGCAGTACATCAGCAGAAGAAACTATATTTCATTTAGAAAATATGTGTAATTATGTAGGGTATTCTCAAATTATTGTTTGCGATAACGGTCCACCTTTCACGAGTAGGAATTTCAAAATTGGTGTGATATGAATATTATAAAACTAAAGCACTCTCCTCCATATCACCCGCAAAGTAATGACATAGTTAAAGGGTAGAGCAAGATACCAAGAACTTGTTGAACGTAAATTAAAAATGTAGATCATACTCATTAGAATCAGGTTATAAACTAATTCAACGAGATAAGGTAAATGCACCAGTAATGGACAATTTAAGGACACTTCTCACCGTTATAATTTTTAACTCAAATACAGTTCAAATGTATTAATCAAATGAGGATGTTACACGTTCTCCATGCTTTCTTTTAGTGATTTTTACCCATTACTTTCATCAACATACACTATTTGAGAGGAAATCACGTTTTTGGTCTGACATTGTTTTTGTACCAGTGATGAACATAGGAAAATCTGGATGTTCCAGTAATGGACACCCAGTAATTGACATAGACTACTGTATAACTAAAAATAATTTAAATAATCATTGCTGATGTTTTGAATATAAATAGTAAACACGATTATATGTTTAATGCTGTTTTTCGATTATCTGATTGTTTCATGGAATTCCGCTGAGTGGTCATTCCTAAGGTGTTGGGTTTGAAAATAGCTATCGACCATCCTTGCTGAGGTTTTAACGCATTTTTACTTGTCTTAAGGCTGTAGATCACCCCCGCCATCTTGGTACGCACTTTCCATTGATTAACATGGGAATTGTTTTACTCGTTTTATACTTTTCAGGAGTATAGTTTTAACTTCTGTTTTCGCCCAGTTTATCGTCATGTTCTCTTTTACTCATGCTACTTTATAGAAATGCAATATTTTACACAGGAACAGTATAATTTCCCGTTTAATATATTGTGATTTATATAGCAAACTATTAATAATACATTATAATTATATATTTGGAGAAACTTCACAAACCAAAACTATATAAGAGTCAAAATAACCACCAAGACAACTTTTGTGAAAGCAGAACTTAAATATTCTACATCCGAGAGGCATAAAATAAGTAAAACAATCCCGTGTAAATCAATGGAAGGTGCGTACCAAGATGGCGGGGTGATCTACAGCGTTAACAGACAAATGCCGTAATAGCACCTGTCCAACTCCTTCCTGCTTCCTTTCCCCTACCCTATCCAGGCCTGAGCCATAGATTTCTTGTGGCTATAAAAATGCAAATTCTAACTTGCCATGAATAGTGTCCAATATAAAAACATATCACTTCATTAATGGGCATCCCCGCGCCCATCATTGAAAAAATTGGACCAAAAGATTTCCTGACAAACTTATGGTCATGAAGAGTAAATTTTCTTTCCCAAGTTGAAATGAAACAACTAACAGATTATGATTTCGCCCTTGGAATTGCGGAGAGTGTAGCGCGCTTATTTTCTGTGCGTGTGTACATGAGTTAAATTTCCCCTGAGAGCTGTTGAACGCAGTGGTACAGAGCCCACGTTATCAAAACTGTAAATCTCGTCCTTAGAAGCTCATCAGCTCGCTTAGGACGTTAATAACAACTCAATCAATCAAGGATTGTGATTTCAACTCAGTAATGAACAGTGAGTGTCCATAATTGGACAAAAACTTACGTTACCGTACCGGTAATGGACACCCGTGCTTTGCACAACAGATCCAAGTTATAATTGGTTTGGTCATTTAAATACTCGAAACCAAGACATTTCGTATTGGAAAATAATGCAGAACAACAAAAGTAATCGTTATTGTAATTTCATGAATGAAAAACGGAAGCTCTCGCCCTAATCACTTGCTTAACAGAATGCATGGAAGAGTAGATGCAACCATGGACATAACTTCAACATCATGTCAGAAATATCAGATGAAACAAATGACGAGCGAATAATATTCAGTGGCATCAGAACACACTAATATTAAATTTTCCCATGCAGGTGAAATGATTACCGCCCTTGGGAAAATCTTTTTTTACAACTTTTCTCTTCAAGTGTCCATTACTGGTGCGTTAGCTTATTAGATTTGCAAAAACTCCACCAATAAAAGGAAAATCTCCAGCCGAACTAGTATATTCATATGAATCCTACACTAAATTTAACCTCGTATAACAAAATATTAACAGCAAAAGAAAATTCAGACGCCCCGGAAATACCAAGGAATATGCCTTCCATAGGTGATTGGGTCTCGGTTCGTAACGTTCCACATAAAACACCTAATTGTGAACAGAGACAAATAGTGAAACATATAGGAAATCGAACGCTGGAAATTCAAGTACAATCAAATCTAAGAAGAGTACATTTAAATCACGTACGAAAGATGCTAAAGACTACAGACAAAAGGAATTTTGAAAACAATGTGGATCAGGAGTGGTCTATGGTATTTAAGGACACAGCAAGAGTGTTACAAGTATTGAAGATCTAATACAATCCTTAGATCACTAGGTAGATTTCTAATCGAAGGATGTTAAAAATAATAATCTTAGGATTGACGACAAGCAATTAGGGATTTGTATGATGCAATGCTAAAATAAGATTGATCAGTAGTATTATTTGGAATTATTGATAATGTGTTATGAGTACACATATTTAGTATACTTCAAGAAACATTATTTTTACTTGAAATAAGAATAAACTTAGGTTTTGTTAGTTTTAATCAGATTAGATAAGGTTAGATTCATTTAAGATTGAATATTCCCTCCTTATCAATGTAGAAATGATATTATTTGAATAAAAGCAAGATTTAGATAAAGTGATATTTTATTATTTGAACAAAGGTTTGTTTTGGTTAAAAAATATGTTGATGTCCATTGAGATTCAAAGTTCATATAGGCGAATCTGATTATTTTGAAATATATATAAAGTTATTTAAGAAGAGTAGGTGGTTGTTAAGTACAGTAACAGATTAACAAACATACTTAGACCAATTATTTAAGATTAAGAATATGGATCACATTTTAAAGAAATGAATGCAATTATTATTCTTGAAGAACAAAAGTTTGTTTTATTTATATTGTTGCGAGTTGTATTTTGTGATTTACGGCATATTAAATTCAGTGTACTCGCATTTGAAAGTATTTAAATAATGACAATATTTCTATGGTCCAGATATGTAACTGATCATATAACCTTGGTGAAATTTGAATCAATTTAAATTTGAATTTAGTTTTTAAGGCCTTTTGGCAACTTTGGCTCAGGCCGAATGGATGATGATGGGATGAATTGGTGGAATGAGGAAAGCGGGAGGAAACGAAAGAATCCCGAGAATACCTACGCGTACGGTGTTTGTCCACTACAAAGCCCACATTACATGAGCAGGGATCGAACGACGATCCCTAGTGCCAAAGGTGAGCGCTCTTCAAAGGTGAATCAATATTTGATATGAGATGCCTGTATGATTTGTACGATTTCAGATTTCCACTCTGCTACATATTAAAGGCCACTATCGCTGAAAAATACTGATGAGTTTCTTTATGGTACTACTTTGGTTTGGTTCTACTATGATATCTATGTTATGGGATGACTTACTCAGCAGTCTTTTCAGGGTGGAAATATATTAAAAGTAACTATCTCGGAAATTAGGAGAAGCAAACAAAAATTAGTTCAGATATGGGTTCAGAAGACTTGATTTATGAGACCGTTTTAATCTTGTAACACTATAACCTTGTCTTACAATATTGTTGCACTATATGCACTTAGTATTAATAGAACGGTTAAACATAAGCAGATACGCAGATAGCACAGTCAACTCGCAGGAATAGTGGCATTGCAAGAGTCTCCAAACTTGCAGCAAGATTGGCATTGCAAGGCTGCAAACTTGCTACAATTTTGCAGTAACCTTGTTGGTTGGCGGATGCCAAATTTGCAACAAACTTTTCACGCCAAACTTGGTACAAATCTTGTTTTAAAAACGTTTGGAGACCAACATAGAGCCTGTAGCGAGCAGTCTACAGTGCTATTGGAACTTACGACCTTCAGGTTTGTTTGTTGTCCGCCACTCTATCGATTACTCTACGGGTTCATCTGCTGAACGAAGAACATTATACTAGTCCTTTTATGTTACGAAAACAGTTTCTGGGTGGTGGCTTAGTTGGTAGAGCGCTCATCTCTGGCGTTTGGGTTCGTCGGTTCAAACCCTGCTCGTGCCATGTGGGCTTTGTAGTAGACAAGCACCGTGTGCGTGGGTATTCTCGGGGTTCTCCCGTTTCCTCCCATTTTCTTCATTCCACCAATCATCACTTCATCATTGATCCGGTCTAAGTCAAAGTTGCCTAAAGGTCTTAAAATTAAAATCTGAAGTATTTTATATAACTTCTCCCTATTTCACGAGATAGTGACTTTTGGTACATCCTGTACAGTATTTTTTTATAGTCTTTGTATAGTATTATTTTCTTTCAACCTTTAATAACACTCGTTTTTTTCTCAGGTACATTAATATTTTTTTTCGAGCAGTTCTTATTTAAACGTTTCAACTTCATCGTTATACACTATACAGACGTTTGTTTGGATGTTTGTATGTTACCTACGGTTATTATTATTATTATTGAGGAGGTGATTTCTTGCAGCGTATATAGTATAGTGAACTTTCAACCTCAAAAATCTTACAGAATCTTTTTTTATCATGAACATTTCATTTGCCTAAAGGCTAAAACAATTAAATTCAAATTCACAAATTTCAAAATTAATTTGAAAACATCCAGTGCTTTGAAAATGACTCAATTTGAAACGTATCCTACTGAATATGCAACCAGCACTTCAAAGTTATATATTGGGTTACCTACCCAGAAGGGCGTATTGTTAAATTGAGATCTCGCGTGATTAATAAGATGGTAGTACACTTTCGAAGAGACTAGTGGTGGATACACTGGTTTCAACAGAACTTTCAAATATGGGGTGTGTGGACCTGAAACTGAGGAATGTTGTAGGGGTAGGAATTAATTACTGGACGGGTTATTCCAAAGTATTGTGAACGGAACTTAGGAGAATGCCAAGGTTTGAATCTGAATTTACGCAAACAAGTGTGAGAATTTGGCCCTTACACGAGATCTCTCAGATATCAGTTAACGAACGGATATCAATGAATATTTAAATTAAAGCAATCTATGAATATTCGTTAAATTCTTGTACTTGAGAGTCATCCTCCTAAAGATAAAGAACTATAAACTAATTGTACTCATGGAGTCATATTTATTTGGTGAGCAAAGATTTTTTTTGCGACGAAAAAGGGTTGTTTGTAATGTTATCTTTCCTGCTGCTTGTAGTAACAAGATGCATAAAAAATGATTTGTGTTTCCAAGGCATAACATGCTGAAATAGCAACCACAGTGTAACGTTACTTGAGACATTGTGAAGGACAAAAGCTGCACGGAATGAAAAGCTAAAGCAATAATACGTGAGCAAACATATTATACACCTTTGTTGTTGGAGAACTAGAACAACAGTTCACGTAGTGATGGACTTCGTTCTTTGAGTGAGGAAGTCATACAGTAATCACATGAACACCTAAGCACAATACAGAGTATGACGTATAAAGCTCAGAGGAAATGAGAAGATAAATTCTTTATATGGGATGGAAAGTTGAGTCGTAAAAGACTTCGTAAGCAGAATGTTGTTTCCAGGTGAAATTAAAGACCTCAATTAATAATTGCTCCGTTACACAAAATATTATTACTAGGATCACGAATCTTCACATCATCCTAATATGTTTACAATACTTGTATAAATTTGATACGTGATCAAACCCCACCCTACTCTCAATTTTACAGTCCAATGAACGAGTATAATTCAAATATCGGAAACGAAAGAAACGGTCGAAATCTTTTTTGTTATTTTAATACCACTACTCTGTGATAATCAACTCGATGGTGATAGCAGTTAAAAAATTTCGGTATACCGAAAATTCTTTCTTAGCACAATAAAGCAGGAGGAAACATTGCAAAATAAGTCAGTTCTTTATGATTATTATATATCAAGCTATTAAGGAGATTTAACAACAACAACAACGTCATTTTCTGCGAAATAACGTAGATTGAGTCATATGAAAGAAACACTTGTGGTGATACATTGTAAAATGGAAATATACCTTTCTTATAATGACGCACACTGAAAATCTTCATTCCTTGTCAACCTTTTGTACACGTCTCTCTCTGGTTTTGTATTTTAAAGTGTAAAAAAAAAAATACCAGAAGCAGAACTGAATCGGGTGACCTGTTCATTCGGGTTATTCGAGTCAGGTCATCGATTCTGGTCTGACCCGCTGGCACGAAGGGCAAACCAGAGTTTTTAATTCTTTACTTACCATGTACGATTGCGTTTGAACAGTGGTTCGTTCAGGGGTGAACGGGATCTGGGGTGTTACCGTATAGAGCGAAAAAAATGCAACGTCGAAATCGCGATTAATTAAATTTCCGGATTAACCTAATCTCGACGCAGTAAATAATAATAATAAATCAGTATTTTGCGCATGCTAAATTTGATTTTTACTCTTAATTATGAACGAATTATTTGAAATATGCTTGCAACGTTCAGTAAAGATACACTACAGTAATTATAATGCTGCAGTACTACGTTATAGTAATAGGGCTATGTTTGAAAAAAATGTTTAGTTTGCTTTAAAATAAAGTTGTGGTTTTAACATGTAGTTCAGCATGAAACTATAATATGTAAATTACTATGTCTTCTAAGTAACTCTATGGCTTACGGAACTCGCAAGTTCATCACCGCAGCAACAAACGTTCGCCATTGGATTCTATCCTGGACAACATCAAGTTAGTTTTCATCTTGAACATCTACTTCTCGAAGATATATTGTCATCAGAACGACATCTCGGTCTTCCCAACGGTCTCTTTCTCTCTGGCTTACCAACCACAATAGAATATAATCTTTGTTTTCCTCCGATTCGAGCTACATCTTAGTCTTCGTGATTTTATTATTCTTATAATGTCCGGTGAATCATACAGTCCGTGGAGTTATTCATTATGTAGTCTCCTCCATTCTCCGGTCAGCTCGTCCCTTTTCGGCCCGTATACCTTTCTCAAAACCTTATTTTCAAACACACGTAATTTATGTTCATCTTCTAGGGTCGTACTCGAACTTTCGCAACCATAAAGTATCATCGAAAGAATAACCGTTCTGTATAATTCTAATTTCAGTCTTCTTGATATTAATCGCGAAGTTAGGAGTTTCTTTACTGAGTAGAAACTTGCGTTACCCAATGCTAAGCTAGTTTTAATTTCTTCCGTGACCTCATTGTTGCTGGTTACATATACTTCCAAATATTTAAAATTTATTTACTTTCTCTCTGATCTAAATCTTAATTGTTATGTATCTACTTCCTTCATCCTCTGTATATCTACTTGTTTTAATATATTACGTTTTCTCTACATTCACCTGTAGACCGACCTCGTTTCTCTAAGATATCAGTGTTACTTCGTAGTGCATCTATATCATCCTCTATTAAATCTACATTATCCACGTATACGAACAGTTGGTCCTTTTTTGTCCCCTTTCATTTTTAGAATCGCATATTCTAACCCAAAGTTAAACAGAAGTTAATAAGGCATCACCTTGTTTCAATCCGCTGCGAATTTCGAAAATATCTGTCATGTAGATATTCTACATGAATTCTACTGATAAGGTTGTTGAGACACATCGTTACTATAATTGAACAATTTTTCTCGGAATTCCAAATTGCACCAGGATATTGTATAGCTTTTCACTTTTGATGGAGTCATGTGCTTTCTTAAAATCTGTGAACAACTGGTGAACAATCCCATTGTATTCCCTTGTCTCAAGGGAAAAATCTGATCGAAGGTAGATATATCTATTATTTTTCTAAATCCACGTTGGTGATATTAAATTATTTCATCTACGTATATGCTGAGGCGTGTTAGCAGGATATTACTCAGCATTTTGTAACATGTTGGGAGTAAAGAGATTCCGCGGTAATTATTACAGTCAGGTTAATCTCATTTTTTTATAATTCGGAAATATTACTGAGGTTCTCCAATCCTTTAGAAGCTCTTCCTTTCTCCATATAGCACTTATCAATGTATGTATGTCTTGTCTATGTCTATGTCTGTAGACTATGTCTTTGGCTTAAGACTCAATCAGGTCAAATTTCGAACCGGAAAAGAAAAGAAAATTAATCCAGAGGACTTCATTTGTGAAGTGGAAAAAAAATCTTGCAATCTGGGATAGCAGGTTAAAATCATATTCAGACAAGGTTCAAAGGCTTAAGTGCTGGAACAATATTTTGATAAATTTTATTCCGGATTTTGACAATAAGCCAGTATATGAGATGAACACCTTGGGTAAGTTATTACACATTAGGTATACGGTAAGATTGGTTGTCAGTAGTCGGTTATATTGTAAAAGGATATCTCCATGAAATTTAAACTTTTTTTTTTGTCATAAGCCATTCTTACAAGGAGCATTTGCGATGAGTCCCCTACCGATTTGCTTCAATTTTTGCGCATGAATAGTAGACATAAAATAATTCGAGCTGTAGTTTTTTTCTTTCTGTGGGAAAACGCTTTAAGGAAGCACCCTCCGCCCTCAAAGTGCACTAAAATACGAAATAATTATTAAATTATTGTATTAAATTATTATAAACCATCTTTATTACTATTTTTCCTTCTGTTTTCACGCAGTTAATCAACTAGTCGCGCGACTAGTTGCAAGCGCATAAAACTAGCTCGTCGACTAGTCGTACGTCTAGTCGCACGACTACTTGCCTAAGGCTAATAGTAGCCATAGATGCTTAAAGGTCATAAATAAAATTTAAAAAATGTCCTAATAAAATTGAGCATACTCACTTCCCCATCAATATATAGCGAGAAAATTGACCTATTTAATCCGATCTTCGTAGCTCGGTTGGTAATGGTATTGTGCTATCACCCAGATGTTCCGGATTGTATCCACTCTCACACAAACTATTTCCTTCTTTGCTATGCTACTAGAAATGCTTATTAAAACTCTAAACTGAAAAAAAAAACCTTTGATTGACATTTTTACACATTTAAAGTGCAGGATCAAAATTTAACTGAATTGAGATGTGACAACAAATGTGTAGCCGTACATGTACTGCAATTTGTTCTGTATATTTAATATGTTTCTAGTGAGGATAAAAAATGGAATCCCTGGGTTACAAATTCATATTTCAAAAGCAAGAAACCATAATTCTTCTTTGTAATTATTGGATTGGATACGATAATGGGAGTATTGTTTCAAGTTATGTCCTACTCTAGAAACACATTAATGTAATGAATGACCAACAACAAAAAAGAAAGAAAACGAAAAAAAGTGAAACTCAAATTTGGATTAGGAAATAGTTAATTTTCGCAGTGAGCAATTACTTTCACGTGATGATAAGAGCGAGAGAGAAAACAGCGCATGTCACGTGCATGACTTCGTTCCCCTATTCCCCCCTTCCACCCCTTTGCCTAGCTAGCACAAAGATATCTAACAACTCCCAAACAACATCGATCGAAAAGCACGCGCGACGAAGCTACTATTACAGCAGCAACCAGCTGGGAGGCGAGAAGCAGCACTTTCCAAGTCAGTCGAGTCTAGCTGCTCTGCTATTCTTGTGCAGGTCACAGAACGTCGTAGTGGCCATCTCTCTCTCTCTCATTCTTCGCGTGTGTGTGTCTTGACTTTAATACTTTCACCAATTTCGCCTCTCGACAGTTCAGTGTACTGTATTTTTTTGGCCTGTTTAGATACTTAAAACAACATGGACTCCCTAGAACGTATAAGCAAGAATGATACTATAAGGCTTCGAAAACGTCACATTGGGTGAGTAAAAAATTACATGTATTTCTGTTATATTAGCTCTTAGATATGTTATATGAAATGTCACCGATACATTGAAAAAAAAAAGTTCTATTCGAGATTAGGGTACACATATGGTCCTTGTACTTGAACTTTTTGAGACAATTTCGCATTTTTCCCCCCCAAGTTTTTAATTCAGATTTGATTGGTTAGGTTGGTTGAGGCTAGCGAAGGCTAGTTCTGGACTAGTTAAGGTTGGAGAATGTTATAGTAGTGCGCAGCCTTTCTTATACTGATGCCTAGACAAGAAGTTTCAACACCAGATTACTGAGGTCTTAGTAAAATAGTTGACGCTTTAAAAAAGAGAAGATCTCTTTTATTTATCCGACTATATCCTTCATAGCAATTGAACACGAAAGCCAGTGATAATGTCAACTTCGACATGCATTACACAATCTCTTTAATTAAGCCTTCTGAAACCTGAACTGAAATAATATTAATTTTAAAGTTCAAATTAAGTCAGCACCAATTTGAATTGTTACCTTATCTTATATTATTAATTATAACGACAATGGAAATTACAATTATTAAACGTCCACGCCTTTATAGCATTAGTGAAACGTGCTCCAATACGGCAAAACTTTGTACACCACTGCTCTAGTATCTATTGTCCATATAATCAGAAAATAATTTTGTGCATGATATATTACGACGTGCAATTCGGAAATACTGTTTTCTTAATTTGGAGAGCCAACAATATTTGATCGTGTTAAGCAAAAAAAATATTAAGATAGTCTTGTAGGCAGCAATTACCATAATTTAAATTTGAATCCGGATGTTTTAGAACATGATAATGACGATGATGAGTGCTCAGTCCGGAGGCGGACTAGCCAAGGCGAAACCAATCGTGGTTTGCCGTTGCCTTCCACATAATGGAAATGACACACTAACAACGGAACCTTATTTAAAGTAGATTCCGAAGCACGTTCAATGTACGTATTCTTGCTGGGAACTGAAGCCAAGACCCTTTAATTTCGAGGCGGCGAGCGAAACTACATATCCACAGGGAATATCTGGTATAGAACAATATGTAAATATTTAATATTAAACTAATTCTTTCAATAACCTATACAGTAATTCTTGTTCGCATAAATATATTATTTATTCATTCTGAATGTTAATCAAATATTATATCTACATATCTTTCAATGTATTTTTAACAGAAAAAATTCACAGAAAAATAATAAAAAACACATTGTCGCAAAGCATAGTGCCATTAGGTTGACGATGTTTTGACAATGGTATTCAGAAAATATCGATTGTCTATCTTCCTATATTCCGAATACCTATTAAAAGTTGTAATTGTGCAGAACGTTGTAGTTTGATCGTTCAATGTAAAACAATTATTAATACCGAGGATAATTTACATACCAATGATACGCAATCGCAGCAAAGGTTTTGAAATAACAGATTGTATCAACATCATTGTTTAGTGTCTGACAACTATGTCATTTTCTGTTGGCTATATTTTGCGTGTAAAGGATGTCGTAAGTGCTTCAATGCTTGGGTAATTGCCAGTTATCCTAATGTGATGCAGCCTAGTGTAGCGCAGATTAGTTTTGGTGGAGTAGTTTCGCTTTAAAGGTTCCTTCTCATTCAAAATGTTATACAGTGGATAACTGTTGGGGGTTATTCTTAGAAATACAAACTATTGATTGATTGAATTGTTATTAACGTCCTTAACGAGGTAGTGAGCTTCTAACGACGGGACTTAACACTTTTTGGTAAAGTGGGTTTCGAACCACTCTGTAGGGGTATTAGAAAATCAGAATTCCGGAATCGGAATGCCAATTTTTGCGATTTTGGAATTCCGGAATGTAGGAATTTCAGAATTCTGGTAAGTCGGAATTTCGGAGAGTTGGAATTTTTGGAAAGTCGGAATTCCAAATTATGAGTTTGAATTTAATTTTTTAAGACCTTAGTCTAAAAGCTTTAGACAAAATTGGTTCAGGCCGAATGAATGATGATTATGGGTTGATTGGTGGAATGGGGAAAGTAGGAGGAAGCAGGAGAGCACGGAGAAAACCCACGCCCACGGTATTTGTCCTCCACAAAACCTACATGGCACGAACACGGAATAATAGTGTTGACAACGAAACGAGATTTGGGCTGTCTCGTCTCGAAAATGTTTTGTCTAGAGAGTCTCTCGTCTCGAAAAGTTGTCTATTTTACGATAGATGTCTCGTCTCGTTTTCTATAACAATTTCTTTGTCTCGTCTCGTGGCAACACTAGCAGAGATCGAACTGACGACCCAAGCGCAAGAGGTGAACATTTTGTCATTGAGCCACCACGCCTCTGGCAATTCCTGAATGTTGCAATTTTGGAAAGTCGGAATTCCGGAATCCAAATAATTCTGACTTCCAGAATTGACTTCGGACTTACCACTCTGTTCAATGAACCTTGACGGGAAATGAACCCGTAACCACGCACACAAAAAGCGAGTGTGCGATCCTCTCCCCCACCCTGAGATCAAACAATTTTTGGGAAAATATTGAGACAGGGTTCTAAATTCATATACACTAAAACCCATTTTATACGACCCTTGTTAACCTTGATTTTCTGTTTATCAAACCTGAATTCTTGTGTTGTATAATAATTTTGTTGCAGTTAACTCTTTTAACATATCCACACTTGTATTCATAGAAAATGGCTCATGGAATCCGAAAAATTCAGAGTCTGGCAACACTGTACAACATTGCAAGCACAACAAATGGAATGTCAATTTTAATTCTGTTTAGCTATTGGGTATTCACCAGTTTTTTTTTTTATACGACTGTTCACCAGTTATTCATTGATTTTAAGAAAGCATATGACTCCTTCAAAAGGGGAAAAATATACAATATTCTGGTACAATTTGGAATTCCGAAAAAAACTTGTTCAACTAGTGAGGTTGTGTCTGAGCGACCCCATAAGGAGTACGGATAGGTAATAATATGTCAGATAGTTCTTGTTATATTCAAACACACACACACAGAGTAAGAGAGAGAGAGAGAGAGAGAGAGAGAGAGAAAGCATGGAAGAAGACGGGGAAAGAGCGAAAAAAGATAGGAGAAAACAAGGGAAGAGGGAAAGAAAAATGACGCAAGACATGGAAATAAATGAAATTCTAACGCTTATGAATAAACAG
>JAGDQP010003319.1:0-95318 GCA_022664845.1 Lepisma saccharinum
CCGGAATGCCACAGGGCATTCCGGAGTACAAATGTGTGTTCCTAGCCAGGGAAAGGGGCGAGAAGCAAGGGTTGTAGGTAACAAAAAATGTATAATTATTTTCTGAATAAATCAATACAATGCAGGAGCAAGGCAACAGCGAAAGTCTCATTCAAAAATACGTGTCTCAACTTGTTTTCTAGTTTCATTCAAGAGGGAGTGTCTCAAATAACGACCTGTCAATCAACGGAGTACATTTGCGTGGCGTCTATAGAATTCAAGCTACAAGGACGTGTTCAATTAATGTGTAATTAAATCATGGAGTGCAGGGCTAGGTGTATTCTACTTAGCACTATTAAAGTAACACTTTTGTACACTTTTAAAGAGCCTTTGAACAATTTTGAGACACTTTAATAGCACTTTAGTTCACTTTTGGACACTATAAAAGTGTTCAAAAGTGAGCTAAAGTCGTTTCCAGAAAGTGCTCAAGGTGTTTAAAAAGTGTAAAAAAAAGGGTTCTATTTTTTACATTGTAGGAAAGTGCTACATATGCCTAAAAAGTGACAGAATTAAATATTATTTAGCCCCTTAGGTACAACAAATACAAATGAATATAATTTAATCTGAGCTATTATTGGCATATAATAGATGGATAATGACAAAAAACCGTAAAATGAAATAGGTGTTTAAAAGTGTAAGAAAATGTATAAAAGGTGAGATGAAGTATGTCTGTAATTGTGCTCCGTTACTGCTCAAATATGTTTGAAATGTGTACGAACAAAAAATGTGCCTTAAAGGTGCTGTAATTCCGATTTGAATTATTTTAAATTTCTTACGGAACACATTCGAACATTTGCACAGCACTTTATTAGACTATTCCTACAGTCTTGAAACATTTTCTTGTTTTCAATAGTGCCCTAAAAGTGTAAGAAAGGGCGTTTTTTTACAGTGCAATCTCCGATTTTTAATATAATTTGTCAAATTTATAAAAGGAGTCATGTGTATGTTTCTGATTAATCACCGTGTTTTTCAAAATTATACAGAGCAAGTTCAAATACTCTCATCTGGATTAAACTCACGTCAAGTTGTTTCCTGTTCCGTGAAATATAAAATAAATAGCTTTGGAATGAACGCAGTTTCTCTAATATAATACTTGTATCAGCTTCCTTATTTGGAAGAAAGGTTTAGCTCCTAACAATATACTGAGTTCATACTAAGCCAGTTGATCCCCATTTCCGCATAAATTAAGACGTAGCGGTTCTGCACGGTTTTCTACAAAAAGGAGACGGGAGAATCCCTAAATGTGGAATGTGTTGAATGTAGTGAAAATATTTCTTTTATTGATTTTACTGAAATTTCGTAACAGAAAATGGTGAGAGCAACTAAACAGTACGCAATTGAAACCATCCAATTCTAACTTTTATTTATTCCATCTTCAAACTGATAATAGTTATCACAATTCTAAATACTCCAACAAGACTAAAAATGTTAATGTAAGTCTTCCTACTTTATCGAGAAGTAAATATATTAATACTTTAATATTTTCTCTCTATTTTCAATATACTTATTAACCAATAACCAAGACTACAAATTGATTTTCGGTAGCACTGGGAGGTACGCTACTTAATTATAATTTAAACATCAGTGTCACCTGTTCCTTTCACATCGTAGAAACAATTTTTTCAACACTGTTTAAGATATGTTTTAAGACCCTGTTCATATTTGCAATCTTCAATCACATTTACGTTAAAAAAATAATCTTTCGAAATTGACTTGCGTAGATGCTAATTTTCTTTGACACGACACTTCCTTCACTGTAAAAATAGGAGACACTACGTTCATCCAAAATCTTTCATCCAACGTTCATTCTCCACTTTTTGGACTAACCTATATTCAGCCAGTTTTCGGTTGAACGTTTTACTTTCAGTAAAATTTCAAAATGCGTATATACATGTATATATATGGCTATTCTAACGTATTTTAATTCAAGCAGAGCATTTTTCAAAGTAGAAAAGAATAAAATATAATATTCCTTTATAATTAAAAGAAATAAGTCCAAGTGGTCGGGTTTCGATCTAGGGTCCACAAGCACACTGGTCAGAGGCTCTTGCCACTCAGCTACGAAGGCAGTTCTTATTTCTCGCCTTCCGAGTGATATCTATAGCTAGGGTTTTACTGCAAACGAGGTTAATCATTAACACGTTTTGATTTTACTATGAGTAATGTCTCGTGAAAAAGGAGAGATACGTTTGCTACAGTGGAAAGATTTATATCTAACTTAATTTATCTTTCCGCCAATACAAGCCTTTTCGTTCTCGGTCCACCAGTAAACTGTTTACTATTCACAGTGAAAAGGCAATATAAACACTCAAAATGGCGGGGTTGTCAATGACAGGCAAGCAACGTTACTGCTGTTACTGGATTATAGAATATCCAACTAAAGTTTAAACTTCATCCAAAAAACAACGTAACCTCAAAATTGCCAGTTTAGCTTACACTTCGATTAGAAAATGACCGAGTTTTAAGCGTAAAATAAGTTGAACGTTCACGGACAAATCACTTTAGCCAGTTTCAACCCATTTTCAGTTAACGTTAAGCTATTACAGAGAAAATGTCAAACTTTAAAATGGAGTTAATTTTAAGTTGTAGGGGCAATCCCGGCAATTGCCTGGTGTGACTGAGGGAAATCCCTGGACAGACCTCATTCAGCATGGTAGGCAGCTGAGATTGAACCTACGACCTCCCGCATGCTAAACCAACGCTCTACTACCGACCTATGACATCTCTTTTGTGAGTATACTTTGTGTTTTCTCTCTTCAATTGGCGTAAACGGGACTCGAACTCGTCATATTTTGGTTACTAGTACGGCATGCTAACCTCTGGAAACATCATGTAATCACCCTTAAAAACGACAATGGACAAAGTGGGACACAATATGTTACATTAAATATAGACTCCTGACTATCCTTCATAAACAAATAAGAATAATATCTAAAGTACGTTGCGTGATACATCTTTTATATATAAAAAAAGAAAAATAGTCTCTGCCACATTCGTTTCTTTAATTGAACATTAACTAACATTTTTCTCGTCCTACTCTTACACTTCCTTTCATAAAGGCCTTACATGGTGTTTTAATCATATTATGCATTAGAAACACTGATTGCGAGACACGACTTCCGACAATGAGTTGTCCCTGTAAAAACAAATATTTTGGTGATACTAGCGCCATCACATTCCCAACTGAAACAAGCCTTAAGAATTTGCACTTAACTTCGTCATCCCCATTCAAACGCTGGTGAGGAAAAATTCTGAATATCTTTAAAGCTAAATTAATATTTCGTTCTTTAAAACCAACGCTTTCAATTTATAGAAATATTCAGCTGGTCGTCACCTCCAGGGAAAGGTTCAACTCATGCTGATTCCAAAACAGGTAATAAGGAAACGTATGTATGTTACTCTGCACTAGGGAAAAAGGAAAGTGAACATCTGATGCTGAGACGAGAACGCATACAATCAGCATGTACCAGGGTTTTATTTCCAAATTTGAGGCTGAGTGAAAGATATGTTGTGAATTTGTAATCCGCTGACAATAGAAAGAAACATATTCATAAAAACCCTAAAACTGTTACCCTGCCAATAATTCGTAAGAAAATAAATGTGTTGACTTTATACTAGGTACAAAACTGTGTTTATCTTGCAGAAAACTAGTAGTCGTACAACGTTCTGAAGACAATAACCAAGGACACACTCATTCAAGCAATGATCACGAGTCAGATTACTGTGGTAGGTTTCTTCAAATGAAAGCAATAAAACATTGGAATTTTCTCTCATTAGAGTTAGAAACGAAAGTATAATGAAAACGCAAAGTGGTTTATTTTCACAATAAGTCTCAATATACTGAATATTCACCAGGAAACAGGGAACATGGTTATAGAAACAAAATGTTACTCTTGAAGTTATTTATGCTTCTATCTATGACAGAGAGCAGTAGATTAGGAAGATATCAGGCATGTGCTGTGACTGAGGAGGCGCTAAGTGCAGCTCATGCACCTACCTGGTCATTCACAAACTAGGTAAGTGCGCCTGAATCAATTCATCCACTGGTGCCAACCCAGCCTGTCAAATATGTTTTATAATTAAAGTGAAAACATATGGCAGATGAATAGATAGCTGCCCAGTAATCGGGCACCCAACCTCTATATACATCAATTAATGCTGCTCTCAATGAAAATAAAAATGTGTTAACAGATAGCTTTTAATGACACTCACCGGTGAAAGAGAGCGTATTTCGTTCAATTTCTTTTCTTTGGCATCAAAAGTAACATCAAGAATCACTATTGTACAGCCAGTATGTAAAGAAGTCGATTTCTTAAAATATTTTTGTTGTAATTGTTTGTTTACAAGTAGAGCAATTCAACAGGTCTTACAAATTTATGCAAAGTGGGCTCGGAACCATTAATTTCGAAAGACGCCCACAGGACATGTACTCCTGAGAAAGGCGCCGAATTCTCTGTAACTTTGGGAGGGCCCATTCAGATATATGTATATATTGTTTTATTTCCAGGTGAGTGTCTAAGAAGGCACATATGATACAAATCCAATTCAGATTTTGACAAATATTGTATATTCATAAAAAAAAACATGTAATAGTATACATATAGTCATTATAAAGACTTCCCCAGACCCAGCTATTACAGAATTTAACAATGTTTGTATAACGTTAAAAAAATCACTAAAGCATATTATGTTCTAACTAATAAGAACAAAGTTTCTGCTGTTACTAGAAAATAAACTTAGGAAATAACATAAACTAATGATAGTCTATGCAGAGGAGTTATCCAGGTTTCCCAGATGTGGTTCTCGTTCTGTCCAGCTCACCCTTCCGCCGCGCAACTGCTTTGATTGTTAATTTTTTTTTTAATTCTCAATTCTTGATCTCGACATGCATGGTTCAAGAAGCTTCTGTCTCACCTAGAGTGAGAAAAAAAATGGACAAGTTCAACAAAGAGGAAAAGCAGACTTATCACACGAAAATCGTGTTGCATTTCGAAATATCTTGCCTGTTTATGATAATTTGGATACCTTAGATAGACTGGTATAGAAATAACTAGTACTCGATACCTGCAAGGTAAATTCGTGGCAAAACAAATATATTTGGACAACCCCATACTGCTCTCGAAATAAATGTTCTAGGAATTCTTTTGTGTACAAGAGCACTCTGCGTGGTGTATTGAAGCTATCCACTCCGTGTCAGGCAGAAAGAAGCAACATGGGGAACAAATTAAGTTGAACAAATTTAGAACTGCTCACTTTAATTTCAAATTACGTGCGGAAGATAAAAGGTACTGAGACATAGCCAATCTTGTTGGAAAGCCATGCTCTACCGTTAGATACATCATAAAGAAACATAAAACAGAATAATTATTGGCGATTCGTTCTGGTCAATTAAGGAAACTAACTGCCCGGAATGAAACTTACATTCTTCATTCTGTGAACAAAACTCAAAGAATTAGTGATACAGATTTGGTTACTTCACTTGCCTAAGATATGCAAGTTAATGTTACAGATGTGTAGATGTGAACAAAAATTTGGGTTTCGGAAGATGTGTAATCAGAAACAAAACATAAATATCAGATGAAAGCAGAAAGAAGAAGTTCTAATTTTTCAAGAAATATCCATATGAGTGCCTGGAAATTTGGAAAAAAGTTTATTGTTTTTGTAGGATGAGACTAAGTTAAACTTGTATTGTATTGATGGATATCAAGACGAGTGGCGAAAGAAGAATGGAGCTTTCAGAAAGCAGAACATTGTTCTAACTCTTAAAAATGTTGGAGGGCCTGTTAAGATTTGGGGGTGGTGTGGTTACAAATAGAGTGGCCAGTATTCATACCCTTGGATACACATCTAAATTCCAATTGTTTCAAAGAATTTTGGGTTGTTCAATGAATTACTAACATTAACTTACATATTCTAGGCGAGTGAAGTAGCCAAATCTTTAGCACTAATTCTTTGAGTATTGTTCACAGAATGAAGAATGTAAGTTTCATTCCGGGCAGTTAATTTTCTTCGTTGGCCAAAACTGATTCTATTCCGCAATAATTGCTCTGTTTACGTTGCTCAAATACTTTTTTTTTTAGCGATGAATGGACGTAGTCGTCACTCTTTCGTTGCCTGTTACCTTCCAGGTGTATCGAGTGGTAGTTATTTCTTAAGTATTCTATCAAAGATATCCAAATTATCATAAAAGTTCAAGAGATTTCTAAATGGTCCATGTTTTATGTGTGATAGTCTGATTTACTCTTTGTCGAACTTGTCCAAATACTGTTTTTCCCGTTGTATATAGTTTCTCTATCTATAAGTTGTATTAGAAACTCAAAATTACGGTATTAACGGCAAACAATAATTACATCAAAATAGCAGTTTGAAGAATATATTTCCAAGTGCAAGTCTACTCTTACTTTATATATATTTATTTTTCTTAAATTATGTTTGTATATATGAGACAATCACGATGAATGATCCTTAACCTTCGGAACGCCAATATAATTTCATCTCATGGAACGCCAATATAATTAAATCTCACGGAACGCCAAGATGAGTAATTTTCGACGCATGTATATTTCTCGTATGAAATAAAGTACTTGTTCAAAATTAAAGTATTTTAGAGTATGGGTGTATTCATTGTATAGTACCGTATTGGCCCGAATATAAGCCACGTTTATTTCTCAAATTTCGTACATGAAAATTTAATGTGCGGCTTATTTGCGGGGAAAATAAATTTTCACATGTAATAGAAACTTGAAATGTAGCGCACGTTGCTTTTTTTTTCATATTGAAATGTAGCAACAATGCCGCCCGCACGTGTTTGGAATTGCCAGCAGTCGTATGGTACGTATCACAGAGTGTAGGTATTGGTAGCTGCTCGATAACGACACACAGTAGAGGGATCCTACAACAATCAGCAACAAGTTGCTTACTGACAAAGGACACTTCAAAGCGGTACACAATTCGGTGTTTGTTGCATACAATGATTTTTATTATAAAAAAGCGCCTAGTGTTGTAAGAAAGTTTTTTTTGTTTCCTTTTGTTCAGGGAAGCTTTAAAAACGAAAGTTAAGAAAAAAAAACTACGTTATATGACGCAACACTGTAACCAGTCTTCGTATAACGGTAATCGTGCTCTTTTGTATGATAGGATAGATTAAAATAGTTAGTACGTACGGTACTACGGTAAATTTATTCTTCAGCTACCGGTATGAGTGAAAACATAGAAAGAAAATCTTCAACAAGCTTGGGAGTTCGGCGCAGTTATGATGCTGGTTTCAAACTTGCAGTTATTCGTTATGCTAGGCAAACGTCTAATAGAGAAGCTGGCAAAAAGTTTGGTTTGGACGAATTAAACGTGCGGCGCTGGATCGCCTCGGAGGATAAAATGAAAAATACAACTACAACCAGAAAATCTTTCAGAGGACCAAAATGTGGGAAACACCCTTAACTAGAACGTAGGGTCCTTTCCTTTGTACAAGACCAAAGGAAAGAAGGGATGTCCATCTCTCTACAAGTAATCCAGGTAAAAGCTTTGGAAATAGCGAAGACCTTAAACATTCCACAGACATAATTCCATGGAAGTATCGGTTGGTGCCGCAGGTTCATGCGTAGAAGTGGCCTTGTTCTCCGACGAAGCACTTCATTAGCACAGAGACTACCAGAGGATTTTACTGGGAAACTTGTCAACTTCCAGGGCACGTCATTGAATTGCGTCAACGTCACTCTTACCCATTACACCAGATCGGTAATGCCGACGAGACACCCGCATTTTGGGACATAACGAGCAATTTGACAGTTGAAAATAAATGGGCGAAAAGGATCTTATTGAGAAGAACTGGAAATGAAAAACAAAGAATCACTGTCATGTTGGCGGTTACGGCAGATGGAGGGAAGCTGCCTCCGTACGTTATTCTAAAGCGTAAAACTATTACCAATTAGAATTTCCCTAAGGGATTTATAATTCGTTGTCAAGACAAAGGTTGGATGACAACCGAACTAATGATGGACTGGTAGCTAAGGTTTGGAATCGCAGACCTGGTGTGCTGCTCAGTAAGAGGGCTATGTTAGTGTTGGATGCCTTTAAAGGTCACCTCACACCTGAAGTAAAGATGAAAATTACTGCATTGAAGACAGACCTAGTCGTCATACCTGGAGGTATATATTAACCTTGTGGAGGTATGACATCTAAACTGCAGGTGCTAGATGTCATCGTCAACAAGCCTTTTAAAGACCATCTCCGGAAACAGTATTCTAATTGGCTTCTGGAACGGGGTCATGCATTCACTCCATCTGGGAAGATTAAGAAGCAATCTGTCAGCCTTGTGTGTGAGTGGATTCTCTCTTCATGGAACACAATATCACCAGACTCTATCATCAAAGGATTCAAGAAATGCTGCGTGTCTAATGCTCTAGATGGCAGTGAGGATGACGTACTTTGGGAGGAGAATGATGGTACCAGTAGTGGCAGTGATGAGACAAATACCGGTACCGGTAGTAGTGAAGTTAGCAGTGACATTGGAGAAGACTCTGATTAGTTGTAGCGGTATTTTTTTTTTTTTTTTTGTGATTTACCCACATTATACGGTAACTGAAGAAAAATGTGTTCATGAGTGACTCTATAGCGTAAACTGAAAAATGTGTTTGAGTGACCCTATAGTGTAAACAGTTTTGTAACTGGGTAACGTGACAGGTAAATTTCTCTGCACTTAATTTTTCTTTTTTTCTCCTTTTCCCCCTAGAATTAAGGATGTGGCTAATACTCGGGTGCGGCTTAGATTCGGGCCAATACGGTATTCATTGCATTGCATTTATTTATTGTGTTTTATTTTTTCAAGTAGATACTACAAAATAATGAAACATACAGAAGAAACTAATATATCATATTAACCTTGCAACCATTTTCAAGTGTGCAAAAAATAAAAATACCATGAGTCTCTTATTTATTTACACATATACAGTACGACATATAAAACTATCAGAATCACACTACTTTCCTCTTTCACTCTCACATGTAAAGCACACCATATCTGTTGTATTCGGATTTTTGAAAATACTGCGAGTACACATAATTTCACGCTTCCATTTAATGACTAATGGACAAAAATAATATTTTGACTGTATGGGTCGTTTTTGACCCCATCGTCCCGATCTTGGTGTTCTGAGGGATAAACGACAAAAAATACGTTTTCATTATTTCTTTCTTTTCTTTTTTTACTAAATTGTCTTTATTGATGCTATGCACGAAACTCCAGAAACAACACAAACAATGCACGAATTAACTCATTTAGCCAGTCGAAGGGGTATTATACATGATGTAATTTATATAAGTACTGTAGCACACAAGTTTCAGGGAGGAATTTATCAATGAAGTAGATTTTCCAAAGGGAGATAAGCTTACTAGAAGGGGAAAACGAATGACCATGTACTGTAGAAATATGATAACCAACTTCACCTTATCATTTGGGCCCCCGATTAGGGTGGCCAGGGTTCCTAAAGCCCCCCGGGATCGGCGCCCTTGCTCATGAGGAAGGTTCAGAGAAAGTGATCATGCTCAGCAGGGTCAAACTTCAGCAATGAGCATGCACGTGTATAAAATTTGATTTTGGGGTGCTCAGCGCCTTTGTGGGGCGTCCAAGGTCTGTCTGGGTGCGCCTGCTACCGGTTTGTATAACAATCTGAAAATAAATATTATTGTTCAGTATGTTTAGCCAAACATATACTTTACGGTAGTGCAATTTGAACGTTGCTGTCTCTCATCAATTTCCTATCTTTTGGTAGTGGACACGAAGTATCCGTCCTTTGTAGAAAACGTGAGTAAAATTTCCAAGTGTCGCTCCCAGATGACAGTATTATAGAAAGTTATTGTGCGCTTTCCCTAAAATTATCGGTTAGTCTTACTTCTATACAGACACTTCAGGCACACCAGGCACCTCACTTGTCAGTGTTGTCAACGTTTTAAAAACACTATAATCAAATTGCATTCATACCATTAATCCTATCTCCATCAATTTACACTGAATTTTGCGCACGTGACCATTAGGTACCTTTAGGACAGGTCATAAAATTATATTCGGCACCGCAGTTGTCATTTTTACCAACTTTTTAAAAAAAATACTTGCAATTGCATCCATAGAGTTGAATGTATCAACACAGGTATTTATGTACTTAACATGTCAAAGTAACACCGACCGGGTAGTCATGCGGTCTAAGATGTTAGGCCAACGACTTGAATGTCCCACGTTCGGGTCCCGGCTGGGGTATGGATGTTTCCATATTTTAACTGACTGTAAATTATCGAATCGTGACGGGCCGAAATCAAAAGTTAGACTGCCCCACATAAAATCAAGTTTTCAAGTTTATGTCAAATTAACTTCAAGAGACGCGGCTCTAAGTATTACTAATCAATATTTATAATTATCTTCTGCCCTACCAAGCTATACATATTTTGCCACGCTGACTATAGCTTGCATTTTGTTGTCACCGTCAACAGTTAAATATATATTTTGATTATGGGTTATACCAGATTACTATTGCTTGTAGTTTGCTCGGAGTTGGTAAGCGAATATGCTGTCTTGGCTAAAAGACATGTGTCGGAGTCAGGCATTAATTTGTGTTCATTTCCAGAGGTATATTTGTTTTGAAGGTGTGTGCAAAATAGTCCCCAGTTGCTAGTAGACGTTATTCAAAATCCCTTGGTATTGCTAGGGTTAATTACTTCGATGTGGGAGCAGATGCTACAAGTCACCACTTCCAGAACGAAAGTGATGCAGAAGGATCTTCTGTAATTGAATGATAGAAAACACTTTTCGTACACTTCGCAGCAATATTCCAGCCAACTTGAATTTGAATTTTGCAGCTATTCTTTTCGTATAGTTAGGTTTGGATATGATCTCATTGCGGGTTTCCTTGTCGGAATGAATTTTCAAAACAACCAACTTCACGCAAAATTGTTTCCGTACGCGTCGCGAGAGAACTAGATTAACAGGTTAAGCTCGTTTGAGATTTCCGAATACTCACAATTATTATCAAGCTCTTAATTTCGTGTCACAAGTTTTCGACAGCGTCTAGGTCCCAAATGAGCTTGAATTTCCACCTAAGATTTTTTACTATGTTTGTGTGTCTGTCTGTTTACGGTTATCCTTGGTTTCCTCACTTTTACTAGGTTAATTCCGACATAGTACATTGAAATCAAGGAAGGGAAGAGACCTTCCTAATTTTTTCTTGCCCTGTTTTGTATAATATTTGGGTTAATTCATCACTGAGTTTCATTGGAGCATGTATACGCATTTTCCACTAAAGTATTATTATTATTATTAATAATAATAATAATAATAATAATAATAATAATAATAATAATAATAATAATAATAAACATATTATTTGAAAACTTGTGTTATACATTATTCTAGTTTATTGTTAATAATTAAGACATTATTGTGTCTTATCTTACATTTAAAACATACAATAGAAAGAAAAGTCTTATGATATTATTTAGTTGAAAAATTTAAATAGTAGTTTGGTCTAAATGACAATGGTGAAGAGGAAACGTATTTAGCTTTATTTGCTTCTTAGCATCCATCAGTTTCATCTTGGAAAACGTCAATGAACGCTTCGAAGAACTCATTACTTATCTCTGATGGCTATCTTATTTTCGTTAGACTCTAACGAACAATTTGTTTGCGAGCAGAAATAGTTTGAATGGTAAACTGCAACGCAAAACTAAATTGGATCAGATAACATTATCTAAATGACGCATTCACTACGATCTTCTCTAGTTTGGCATCAGGGCTGTTTCACCTAGTATTTGACAATTTGCCGGCCTCCAGCAGCGACAGATGAAAATCAGTGTAGCGAAATCAATGCTTTTGCAAGACATTCAGATGTAGAAAGTTAACAATAGTACATACATTCTACATATTTTCATAGTTTATATATAATTACAAACATCCCTGGGTCTATTCTATGGTTAATTCTGAAGACGAAGATGGAAGATGCATTTACTGCTAATATTTTTTTTAATTGTTACTGCAATGTTAATAAAATATGTCATTAACAAGAACTAGACACTTTTTCGTATGAAATATTTTGTGAACTGTTAAAGCAACAGGTTCAATGGTATTTCATACATCACAATTTTCACGCCTGATTACACTGGGATCGATTTACACTAGTGTGCGCGATTTACATTATCTCTTACAATTTAGTCTTGTTTTGGTCTATTCAGTATTCAACATCTGCAGGATGATTGAATAAGATATTCCAACTGACTCTTCCTTATTAATGATGCTACATTCCGTATTTTGTTCCGAGGCAGATTTCAGATCCAATGTATTTGAAGAAGGGGATCCAAGTGTAGTTTCAGTAGTTTGTGAGGTTTCTTTTTTTTTTTCATTTATAAAATTGAACTTTGAGTTTAGGCATCATTGGCTCCGACACGAATAAGCTCGTAAAAGGATATTGGAAAGTAGTCGGCCAAGCCCTAGTTTGTAGTCCTCATCGCGCCTTGTGTCTGGTGTGACTAAAGATAAACCATGAAAACGTCAGTCAGGATGGATGACCGCTGGAATCGCTCCTGGGATATTATGGTTACTAAGTCAACGTTCTAGCAAGTGAGCTACGGCTGTTAGGTGTATTTTATTGATGTTGCAAAATTGAGGTATCCTTTGTATGAAGTATAATGAAATGAATGAATGAGTCATAGTGAATGAAAAGATGTTTAATTATATAATGCAGAGATAATTCGTACCTACTGACGTTGTAACACCTGCAAATCCATCAAATATCTTAAAAATATATAGAAACATTTTGGCACGATAGAATGCGACCTGTGATTAAATCTGAAATTGTATATTAAATAATTTTCCAGTTTCTCCTAAATCCCGGTCACACTAAAAGCTCTTCATACTCTATTTAGTATTGAGATTTCGAGAAGTGTGCGCTTTCTGTTAGTAAGTTTTCTATGCATGTAATCGACTGAAAGTATCAACTAACTTCAATTGGATATTTGAAACTGGTAATGATAAGTTATTAATATACAAAATCGACAGTTCCCTACGCGAACGTGATGTTAATTTTATATTTTAATTCCTTCCCTACATAAGGCGATAACGTAACTCACTGACAAATTTTAAGAGATGCTTCACACAAAAAAGTGACTCAATTAATTGGCTGGAAATTCAGCAACGTTTCGGAAGTAAGGACTTGCGAAAGTGTAGGAAACTGATTCTAAAACATTATATTTACAATGCTGCTAAATAGACAGATGATACCTCATGCTAAGGTGAAAGATTTCAAAGCTGGACTCTTGATAAATGATGATTATAAAATCTTTCAACATGTCTGCACGAGATTCCCCACAGGAAGTTGACGATTCTGATAAATTTTCTGAAGTGAAGGTGGATGCCAAAAAATACTATAGGCGTAACATGGTACCACAACAATAAAATCAATTCCGAAATTATTGGTAATGATTTGGAACAGCATTGCTAGATAGCCTTCCATTTTTATAAACTTTGATATTCAAAGTAGTAACACACAGAACTCGGAAAAAATATTTAAGACAGTCGTTCTCAACAGGTGTGTCTCGGGACACTACTGTGCCTTGAAATTTGTTAAATGTACATCGAAATTTCTGAAACTATGAATTTGATACTAACAGTAATTCAAATGTTAAAGCCACCATTTTCCACTTAAATGAAAAAAAAAACTATATGCTTGTCAAAATCCGGAGTATACACAAATTTGATAAGTGACATAAATATTTATATTCGCTTTATATTAGTGGCATAAATATTTATATGTACAAAGCTTTATATTAATTGGTCGAATCTTCACTGTTAGGTTTTGAAGACTGCTTAAAAATCTTGTCGGTGATAAAATGATCGTTTATATTGCAGATACATACATTGATGTGAAGAAAAATTTAATATTAACATATATTCATTGCACAAAATGAAAATAGCGAAATAAGTTTACTAGCTAGAGAGACTGGCTCAAACAGATACTGCCAAACCCTCCAGGATTTCCTCTGGTGCGTGAGGATTTCAACCCGTGTAGTTGATTCCGAATATAATCCGAACCAGGGATTATCTTTATATTTCTACCCAAACGGATATTAGGTTGAAAGTTACGAGCAAATACTAGTTTTATAATTCTCCTTCGTAATTTATAACAATTCAAACACTGCCTAAACCTTTATCTTGGAGCATAATACAGACTGAAATGCATACATTCGCAGTTATTGTGATCTAATTACACAGATATCAGTAATTGTTTAGGACAGATATTTAAGCAGATTATGAGGTAACAGAATTAGCAGTAAAAGTTTTTATAAAAAAATTATGAAATGGAACCTGTTGGTTTGACGTGAATTGAAAAAATAGATTTATTTTGTAGATTTGTACCTAATATACGATAGTGTTAGTTCATTAACCTGACGCTTGATGCTGTTGTCGACTGACTTGAGACAGATGGGTTAAGTTCACGGAGTGTGGTTAACGTGTCCCGGGTGCTGTTTGTGGAAACCTAAACTTAACTACTCGTATTTCTTTCACTAGCCAAGTAATTAGTACTAAAATGACATAAATGCGAAGTTTACGAAACGTCCTTGTATCTGATCGAGTTTCTGTCTACTATTTCCTTCATTCTCTTCACGGAAACAACGCTTCATAAAAAAATCATTTCTATGAATTTTGTTGTATGCATTCTCGGAATACCGCGTTTAAGAACACATGCCAATTCGCTCAATCTTAAAGGTGGTGCGGAAAAGGCTAAGAAATAAAGGCTCTAATGTGGAACCGAAGGGAAATTACGACACCAAAATGAAGTCTAATTTTGGTCGTTTTTTGTCTCATGTGCAGCTCTGAATAAGTGCTATATTACTCTAAAAGATAACCATACTTTGGTACTAAGATAAAATCTATAATAGCAAAAAATACGTCGTGAGAACATGAAGCAAGGTTTTGAAAAGAATGCTTAAGTTGATTGGTGGAGCTACATTTAAATTTTAATATTTAAGGCCTTTGGTAAACGTACTTTGGCTCTGGCCGAATGTATAATGATGCGAGACTCGGTGAAATGAAGACAATTGAGAAAATCCGTCAACAAAGCCTTTGTCCACTACAAAGACCGCGAGGCACGAACCTGGGACCTCACGCACCAAAAATCACATGGACTTTCACTGTTTCAAAAATTACTTAATTACAAACTCAAGAAAATTATTATTTCTATTTCAATCATAAATGTACTTAGCACAAACATGTGAAAATATGATCATTTTGAAGATAAGTAGCAAACACGGCAAGATATGAGTAAATGTCTATATGCACTCCTATCCATTTTTCAATGAAAGACAGGATACGCTTAAGTACGTAAGAAGATTCATCGGAAATAGTTAAAATAAACTCGGAAATTGTCTCTATAATTATGTATGTGTTTCATAATTTTCTATATCATTTCATAATGTATAAGATGATGGTAAAGTTAGGTTGATATAAAACAGCCTCACTGCTTTGGCGAGGGGAATATGATCGCATAAGCCTTGTAAAATCAGGCAAATTATTTTTTATTCATTGTATATTAAATTTCTACAATTTAAACAAATGTAAGATAGAAACCTTTGATGATATGGATTAAAAAATTGTAAAGTATGTACAAATAGGAAATAAAGACAGCAAACGCGAGCAAGACTAATATTTCCGCATTTCATAAACCATACGACTATGGAATATTGCTGAACCGGTGAACGGCATGAGGTGACTGCCTTAAAGTCTGTGATAAAGGATGACGTTTATGAATCGAGACTCATTTAGTCTCATGTGACTGACCAGTGTATTTTCTAAATTGCTTTTCATGATCCGAAAGCTTAAAAGAGCGAGACGTCAGGTCTCCTTCTCCCATAATTTCGTTATTAGCTAAACAAGACACATCGATGAAGACGACAATAAGTAAGTAAGTCTCTTTGTCATTCATACTTTCACGCAGTCACCTTAGAGTTGTTTACCGATACTCTGGATCTGAATTGCATATTGAAACTTCGGTAATAATTTGTTTTGTAAATTAAAGTAGTTGTAAATTAGTTTTGCTCAACCACGCGTTCCTTTAAATGGAAGTGTGATTTTATGTGCAACATTTTTAAGGAACTCAAACTAGTTAAGCTGGTTTACAAGTCTTAGCGCTCATTGGAATGCACCCATAAATGTTCAATAGTCGACCATTTCTCAGTCCATTCCGAGGTTCAAGGACTGCATCCCAATGCAAAGCATCATGACTCTAATATCTGAGCTCATTTTTGCTATATTAGACTTATCGCAATTTCTAGTTCACAGTAAGGTTGAAATCAGGAACTAGACGTGACTATCCCACGGGTCGTACACAATATATATATATTTAAATGAAGGCGGAATGAAAACAATATATATATATTTACAAAACTTTTACCAAAAAAACTATTTGTATGTTCAGCCAGATGAAAAAAAAATAAAGATATTTGGCTAGAGATATCTCAGAAATTGTAACACTAAGAGCTCTTTTAAAAAATTTCAATACTTACAGTTTATCTGAAGACAATTCAAAAGTTCAAAACGCTGTTGACGATAAGTGAGAAGGGGAGGGAGAGATGAAGAAACACTTAAGCACTGAGAGGGCGATAGTCCAGTCAAGATATTTTGCAGAAAGATGACGTCCTCGAGCAAGCACTTGTAGACTCGAATGTTCGCTCACTAATATCTATTATAATCCACACATCGTTACACCTGGTCGGTATAGGTTAAAAAGACCATTGCTTACACTTTTTGCTGTGATGAAAAGAACTACATACACGTCATTACGCCACTTAGAAATGACATATTCCTTTCTTCCTTTAAGGAATGAACGAATATGAAATACCACGAAGCTAGAGACAGTTTGTCGAAAGTAACTGTTACACAAAATTATTACAATTTTCGTTTGTGTTTGTGTGACGCGAGCCGTTCCTTTTTCTTTGTATCTCCAAAAAATCACATGCTAACGCGCGGTAACAAAATGACACACACTTTTACTAATCATTGCCGTTTTCCGAAAAATACTTATTGTTCTCGGAAACATTTTAATTTTTATATTTATAGACCAAATATCATTCAATTACGTGATCATAATAACTTTGGGTCGCTACTATAAAGGCTAACGAAAACAATAGCACATGCATAGGAAACAACTGATTTGCGTGGCAGACTCTTCAGTCTTCGAAAAACGACTAACTTACAAATGTGATGCATTTTCTGACTCTCATGTGGCCACGTAAGCTGTTGTTCGCTACATATTCAAATAAGGTAATTGATTCATACAAAGGCTAACATATGATTACGCGAACATTCTTTTTCGTAAATATAAGTGTGACCCATGTGCTGGCGAAATAGATTCTGTCTCTACGTAAGGACAGAACGCAAAAAGAGTGTTGGTGAGAAGCACTTTATTAGCGTTTCCCACAGTGAGTCAACAAATAGCAACCAGTTGATAAAGCAGATCAACGTTTCACATACACATTTATACACCAAGAGTTGCGATCATGACACACTACAATAAAGAGAAACTGTCACAAATTATGTTTGCCAAAAAATTTCATTAAAAATACTCAAAGTAATAATTATTAAAATTACTCGATAATATCATGGCGGTTATATGAAACCATCCTGAATGAGGTTATTACATTTTCCTCCTGGTCGACTACCTTCCAACATCCTCTCCGCACCATATCCAACGTTAGTCTGAGATACTGAAAGGGTGCAAATAAAGTTTAAAAACTTCAAAAATAATGAATTCAAACCAAGAACATATTGTTTTTCAGTTTCGATGTTGTTTATGTCATGTTGTTTCAATGTTGTATATATTTGTGTTTCTTAAACATAAAATTAATGTAAGGTGTCTTGTGTTTGTGAAAATTGTTGGCTAGGCATGATTGTCTGGGACAACTTGAAGTTATGAGAGGAGAATGGGGTAATTATATGCAATTTCGGGTGAGTGATTGATTATTTTACAAAAAAAATCAAACCCTGCTCGTACTATGTGGGTTTTGTGGTGTACAAACACAATGGGCGTGGGTTTGCTCGGGGTTCTCCAGTTTCCCCTTCCATTCTTCATACCACTAATCAGTCCATCATCATCCATCTGGCCTGAGAATGAGTTGCCTAAAGACCTTAAAAATTAAATTAAAAAGACTCCAAATAACTGAGTAATGTTAAAACACATAATTGAGGAGTACAAAAACAATAAGTAATAAACTATCTGTAATATGAAAAGTGAATCATTGAATTACATACCATTACAGATCTTGATGGATTAATTGTACTGTACAAAGATTAGCTTCTTGTAATTTCCTTTCCTATTTTCAGAAAACATGTATATATATGTAATAACATTACTTAATAACAACAACAATATTGCTGCTTAAAATCATAGAAAATACTTGAGCCTTTAGATCTTTGTACATACAAAAAACAATATCTCATTATCACTTCATACACTGATAAACGAACAAACATTATAAACTTATTTAAGAAGAAATTGAATCCCGGTTAGCAATTCTCAGGGGAATGGAAGATTTCCCACTACTAACAGTATTCTTATCAATTTTCCGTCCCATTAAAATAACCCCAAGGGAGTGTTAAGATGATATTGTAGTGTATTTTTTCAGATTCTGTAATTATGCCGATGAAAAATATCTACCGAAATTTCATTTCTATGTAACGTCTTTATAGGATGACTCCCTCTATAAAACCAGAACGAAAAGCTTACGATAACATGACTAGTTTTCTATGAGATCTAGTTTTAAACCGTTCTAATTGGTTAGAATGTGTACTTTTGATTGGTGTTTGAAAACGTGACAGGAGGTGGAAGGGGGGACAAGCCATGACGTGCTTTATGCACCAGTTTGCTTGAAAATATTGATATAACGGGTCTATGCTATTCGTTGGTGTCTCGAAAGTTACTTGATATATGGATTGTCTTTCTCACGTGTAACGAAGTCCTAATTTCTCGAAAGGTGATTGAATCCTTGTAACTGGTATTTAATCAGAAGAATTAGTTATGAATTGAACTAAAGTTTAATTTAATATGTCACTTATACGTCTGTTTTGAAATTAGTGAACAGTGATCCTGTTTTATCACGGTTAAAAGTGAAACGAGTGGAAGATGAGGAGAGTGAAGGAAAATCCTTATGTATAAAATTCTTGGAAAAGTTACTGGAAATTCTCTAAATTATATTGATTTGATACACGAAAATACTGAACAAAGCTGTGAAAAACCTGCAGTATCCATTATTGACAAAAGAGATCGTATTCTTTAAATCCTGAAAAAAAAAAATGCTGTGTTGAAATTAATTGGAATTATTTTGATGGTTTTTACTTACGATTAGAAGGGAACGAAATTGTATGGTAAAAGTCTCTTCAATTGTTCAACGGACAAGGTATGTATTATTAAGTCATTTCTTTGTTTATTTTATTGATAATAGAACAGATTTCGTTCGTGTCAAACTTTTTCTTATTTTGTGTTATTAATGCTCTTCTTTCTTTAGAATAAGAGGTGTAGAAAATTGTCAGTTTATTTTATTGATTAATGAATTGTTCACATTCTTGTTTGCTTTGGTTCCTGATGTTACTCGATAACGTAATTGTTTTTTTAATTTACTAAAGCCCGAGAAAATAAAATAAAAATAAAAATAAAAGTTTTAAGAAATAAAATGTTCATAATTTTTACAATTTCAAATGTTTTCCTTGAAATAGAATTAAGGAACAACCTGTATCTGTATGTTTTGTGATGAGAATTTTCTTTAGGTATTTCCATAGAGGCGAAAATAAGATGACTATTATATCAGGTAATTGGTTGATTAATTCCCAATTATTCCACTGGATATATGGCAAGTTTATTGCTAAAAGGCAATAAATTTGATACAAAAATTCTGTTATTCTGTATGTCCAAATTATTGATGACTAGAATTTTTGGTGATGTCTGGATTGGTAAGTTTAACTGCTTTAAAAAAGGCAACACACACTACGTATATTCTTAGATTTCAAGCAAACTCTTTCCTCCTTAAGAGAGAAGGCAAATTCCTTTCATGCCTTTCGTTTTCTGTAACAAGCAAAAATATAGTAAACTGGTTTTATCGCTTGAGGTGTTGCAGTGTTTGATAAAGTCAAGGTTTAAAGGAAGGACTTTGTTCAGCTATGTTAAACTTGTATGACGTTCTTAGCTTGTTCCCAGGTATCAAGGAAGGTCAAGGGCGAATAGAAAAAGAATCACTGCGTTCTATCAGCAGTTACGAGAAGCCTGACATGTATTGGGAACGAAGCCAGTTGCAGTTCGTTATAAAAACGATATGATTCAATGCAATTGATGGAATTTTTTGAATACATTCTATTGAAATAATAAAAGTAAGTTATATATTATTAAAATTGAATCATTTTGTAGAGATTTTAATGCTAGTAATTTTGTTCAAAAAAGTGATAATTTGAGTTCAAATGATATGTCGCTTTTAGAAGCGGAACATTCTTGTTCTTCTTTTTCCAGAAATGAAAGAAGGGGTAGGAGGAACAAGGGCTCAGTTACAAGGTACCTGACCGAAGGGGTGCCGTATAGAAACTTAATGGATGAGACTGATGATAATTTAATTGATTTTCAAGGTGAAGTTGTTGACTCAATAGATACGAGTTCATCTGAGTTAAGAAAAAGAGGGAGGCAAATTAATCGATAAACTTTTCCTAAAACAAGGATGGAAACGAAAAGGTTGGTACGCAGAAATGAACCAAGAGCAGGTACGACTGGAGAATTTGAAAAGGTGGGTAGACTGTAATCAGCAAAGAGGTTTTTGTTATCTGATCGAACATTCGATCGGATTGAACAAAATTCTGCTGTTATAATTTTGAGTGAAAAATTAAAACAGATTGACATAATTGACGGAAATAATCCTTTTTCATTGTATAGGTTTCTTAGTGAATTAACCGATATATATATATATATACAAATGATGTATTTCCTTTTCCTGTGTTTATGTTTTCAGTGAGAACTAGGACAAAAGGGAAGTTAGTAGAAATTTTCAGAGATTGTATGAGATCGTGTACTGGTTGGAAACAGGTAGTTACTTACGTAATACTGAAAATGTTATCAGGTATAGCTATAAATAAACTTGTTTGTTTTGAATTGAAACAAGGCGATGCCTTGTCACCACTACTGTTTAACTTCGCGTTAGATTAAGCGATTTTAAAAATTAAAGGGGACAAAAAGGGACTATCATTGAATGGTTTGAATCAACTGTTTGTATACGCGGATGATGTAGATTTAATAGGGACGATATAGATGCACTACAAAGCAACACCGATGTCTTAGTAGAAGCGTGCGATGAGATAGGTCTACAGGTAAACATAGATAAAACAAAATACATGGTAACAAGCCGAAGCACAGGGAATGAAGGAATTAAAAACATAAGAATTAGGGATGAGGTCATAGAGAAAGTCAACAAATTTAAATACTTGGGAGCATACGTAACAAGCAAAAATGAGGTCACGGAAGAAATAAAAAGTCGCTTAGTATCGGGGAACGCATGTTTCTACTCAGTCCAAAAACTTCTAACATCGCGATTAATATCAAGGAAATTGAAATTAAAAATATACAGAACGGTTATTCTGCCGGTAATTCTTTACGGTTGCGAAAGTTGGAGTACGACCCTAGCAGATGAACATAAATTGCGTGTATTTGAAAATAAGGTTTTGAGAAAGATATATGGGGCAAAACGGGACGAGATGACTGGAGAGTGGAGGAGACTGCATAATGAAGAACTTTACGGACTGTACGATTCACCAGATGTTGTAAAAATAATGAAATCGAGACGACTAAGGTGGGCAGGGCATGTAGCTCGGATGGGGGAAAAACGCAGATTATATTCTATCCTGGTTGGAAGGCCGGATGGAAAGAGGCCATTGGGAAGACCGAGACGTCGTTGGGAGGACAATATTAGAAGAGATCTTCGAGAATTAGGTGTTCGTGATGAAAACTGGCTTGATAGTGCCCAGGATAGAATCCAATGGCGAACGTTTGTTACTGCGGCGATGAACTTGCGAGTTCCATAAGCCATAGAGTTAGTTAGTTAGTTAGTTTTGAAGTTTATGGTTCTCAAAGAACTGACGAGTCTTTAAGACTTGACGTTAACCAGCGACGTGAACTAGGGCACAGGTCACGCCCACTTCGCGAAAATTACCGAAGCTTGCCGAGTGAGTAGTAGTCTGCATGCCGAAGGATGACCACGGAACAAATTAATGCGGCAAATGTTTACGGAAAAACAACAACATTCTTAAAGTTTATATTTATTTGAAATGAAAAACACTGAACCTTATATACCGAAGAATCCATGTGTTGAAGTGATAACGTAGGCTGCGTTGAATATCCAGATGAGATACAGATAAGTGGGAGGAAGCGAGTTAAAAAAGTAGTGAAGTTCGATCATTTGAAATAGCTACTCCAAATATACACATCACATTTCAACTGAAGTTCTTCTCTCTCTCTCTCTCTCTCTCTCTCTCTCTTTTTTTTAACGAGTTTCCACATCAATAGGTATAATTATACATAACATCATATTTTAAATAAAAGTTTTAAAACGCAAGTTCCAAAAGAAACACTCCATAAAATATATATACAACGCCTTTCGGCTTCAGTTTTAAAACGCAAGTTTCAAGCAAAACACACACACGCACAAAAAGAGCATTACATTGCAGATATAATTCATGCACGTGAGTTTGAAACCTAGTACCTCGGAGCCATCACAGTCTGTGGATACAGTTTGGGTTCTTATTTTTACTGTAGGGCATCCTTAGAGGGTATACATGCCCGTTTTTCATGCAATTTGTGAGGCATCTTTTTATTTTAGAAACTCTTTACCACTTCTGGGGTTCTTAAGTTTGCGGAATTATTTTTTTGTATGTTTAACACGTTGGTACTGGGTTCAGGACCCAACCGTGCCGTGTTCACAGGTTTGTTTGGTTAATGGTGGTTTTATGTTAGTTAAGACTGCTCGGTCGTTCTGCTTGAGAATTATTATGTTATTAGTATGTATTTTAATCAGTATTATGTTGTTTTTGTATTTAAATATGCAGTTTGCACCTTGTTTGATCCGTTCAATTGCTATTAATGTTCTGGGTGGATGTGTGAGTCTCTAAGGATATAGCCTACAGTTTTTTTGTAAGGCATATTCTAAACCAGTCTTTCAGTGGTTCTGGCGGGAATCGAACCCGTAACCTCCTGTATAAAGTGTGAGAGTGCTAACCTCTTGGCTATTCCGAGGTCTCACATTGTTTCTAGTCGGGTACGTAAAACGTGTTCGGGAAGTTTTTGGTTTTGTTCCAGTTTGGGTCTATATCCAGCCTCCTTTTCAGGAACCAAACAGGGCTGGGATTGAACCTGTGGCAATGTATATAAGAGGAGAGTGCACTAACCGCTATGCCCGCCCCAGGACTCCTTTAGGATGATTTCCTCTTAATCGTTAAAATAAGGTGTGTGTGTGATTGTGTTTTTCATTATATCTATATGACAAGTGAGTACACACGCCAGAAACAAATTATCTCATGTGCATGAAAGAGTATGCATACCTGTGTGTGCATAAATGTTATGTGATAACATTTGTTGTTTGTTTTCTTCACTTGCCTTGTTTCTTTTAAAAAACGTGTGAAATTGGTGGTCTGTTCTTTCTATTTTTCTTTTCAAAGATAGTTTTCTTATTAGCAAAAACCTTTGCTGCATGCGTGATAGATTTCATTTTTGGCCGTGGTCTAGTGGCCTACATATCAGAGGGAGTATATAGTGCTGGCCGTGCACTGGCAGGTTTGTGTCTGTAATGGTTATTGATTTTCGTCCTGGAAAACCTTGTGAGTTGGTTTAGCTCAATTGTCGTTTCAATTAATGTTGGTTTTGGGAAGGCTTCTGGTTTGGTACCTTTGTATAAAATCCCCTGAGAGGTGACACTAGTAATAATGAATCTTAGTATTATCAGCAGTATAATGTGAACCCCGTTTTATTACGTACGTTGTGAGCGTCTCCTTTTCAATTTCGTGCTTCCACTCCATGAAACTTTGAAATGATGAAAACTGCTTTTCTTCTGATTCCACTGTAAGAGCATGTTGTAACGCAAAATGTTCGTGATTTTTTTCCTCCGTTCGTTACAAAAGTGCATAGAACACATTTATGGTGACTTTTCTTAATTGGTTGTTCTGCATGAAACTTTTGTTCTTGATATCTGAAATTTTCAAGATGATTGAATTGTTTATCGCAATTCGGGAATTGATAAGCAAATGATTTCTGGGTCTTTAAAGGAGGCGCGATTTCGTTTAATTTATTCGGATGTGCTTTCGAAACATGACGCCTAAGTGATTTGTTATGGTCATAGTTCTTACCATACTCTGAACATTCATGCTGTTTAATTTCGTTCAGTTTGATCGACGTTACTCACATATCAACGCACTATAAATACGAACACAAAAACACAGTTCCACTAAATACAAACAGAAAAAAAAAACTCCACTAAAACCACTAAAAACTACAACAAACAACACAACGAACTAAGCAATGAACGACTCTTCTCCCGCTAGAATATAGGAAAAGGAGCCCTCAGCCCTCCAAGCAGTTAACCAGAAAAATAAACCCAGACAGCAGTTTCTTCATGCCTAAGAGGTTAAAAAAATGCCGGTGGTACTCAGTCTTGGCTCATTTCAAATGTATTATCGAAATACTGTATAATTAAATATCATAGGGTATAGGATTCTGTTTCATTTAAATAACATTTAAAAAATGCCGCTCCGACGCAAGGAGAGTTTGTGCTCGCTCCCCTCCCTCTACTTCGCTTCGACGACTGCTCACTCGGCAAGCTTCCGTACTTTTCGCCAAGTGGGCGTGGTCGTTGCCCTAGTTCACGTCGCTGGTTAACGTCAAGTGTCTTTAAGCATGTTTTATAAAAGAGTCACTAAAGCAATTGATATACTTCAAACAAATACAGGTGCCCCAGGTTTGATTTCCTTAACAATTAATGGATGTAATCCTGAGATTAGGAAAGATTTGTTTCTGAATTTCTTTCAATATTCTGTAAAGCGTTTAGAACAAATAATTGATAATTATGATGGTTTCTAAATATATAAGAATCAATTTCCGATGGAGGAGGAGCGGAAGGTTAAGAGAGAGATTCCATTTAGAAAGAAAACAACTGGAATGTTGGCATTGTAAAGCCGAACATCTTATAAAAAATTGTCCTGAAAAGAAAACTAAACCACAAATTATTTCTTCGGAAAAAGTGACGTTGAGAGGTTTTGAGTTTAATCACATGAAAGGTAAAACAGGTAAAGAGTTTAAGAAAATAAAAGCAATATTCATGCCTGTAAAGGTTAGTGAGAGAGAATATTTTGGGCTAATGGATACGGCATCTAGTATTTCAATATGTAACTTGAATTTTTTCAATGAAGTTAGAAATAAATTTTCTAATGTTTTTGAAGAAATGTTGATTTTGTATTTTTATCGCAAATTTTTGGATCTTTAAATCTTGATTTATATTAATTTCTGGATGAAATTATGGGGGGTATATTTGTAGTGTATTTTTTTCAGATTCTGTAATTATGCCGATGAAAAATGTCTACCGAAATTTAATTTCTATGTAACGTCTTTATAGGATGGCTCCCTCTATAGAACAAGAACGAAAAACTTACGATAACATGACTAGTTTTCTATGAGATCTAGTTTTAAACCGTTCTAATTGGTTAGAATGTGACCTTTAGATTGGTGTTTGGAAACGAGACAGGAGGTGGAAGGGGGGACAAGCCATGACGTGCATTATGCACCAGTTTGCTTGAACATATTGATATAAGGGGTCTGTGCTATTCGTTGGTGTCTCGAAAGTTACTTGATATAAGGATTGTCTTTCTCAAGTGTAATGAAGTCCTAATTTCTCGAAAGGTGATTGAATCCTTGTAACTGGTATTTAATCAGAAGAATTAGTTATGAATTGAACTAAAGTTTAATTTAATATGTCACTTATACGCCTATTTTGAAATTAGTGAACACCTTTTTAATCACGGTTAAAAGTGACCGTTTTTCACGTGACCGTACGGGAGACCAAGAAGTACGAGCTGGAAATATTAGCGGGCTTCAGGTAAGCTTCTGAGTTTTTACAAAGTGTAAAAGAAGTGTACAATTCGTGTGCATGTTCATAAGATGACGGATGTCAGCTACGTAGAGCTTCGCCCCGCGTTTCCACTAATATGCCATAATCGTGTGTATATTGTTAAGGAAAGTGGGAGTAACAACAATATTATATGCGTATATTTACAATTTCATTTGTTTCGATATTCTAATTTTTTAGTCACCCTGTATAAACGAAACTGGCTATGAAGTTTTTCTATACTGCATTTTTAGTGTGGGTTTGTGTTCAGCACAGCACCTTGTGAAAAACTTTCAATTTCTACACACATCAAATTTCACAAACCTATGACATATATTTATAACTGTCATTTTTGGGATACTCTGTGGAAGAAAGGTGTGACGTGCTACGAAGTTTCTGACTAGATTGTTGGTTTCAGCGGGTCGACGTTATTTGAGAACACCCATCAGCGTAACTTCTACCTAAAAAAGTTATATTTTTTAATAGCGTTATTAATCAATACCAGGCAATGTGGGAGCTTACGTGTCACAGCAGCGTTGCCACAACAGAGCACAACAAAACAGCACATTATTTCTGGCACCGTCCCTGCGATCTGCATCAATTATACGGGTTTAAACTTGTCTTTGCAGAGACCTTTCATACGAACCTCAACCATCTTTCTAGCTCCAGTAATTTCTTAGTTGAAAGCTGTTGACAGGGAGACGGACGGATGGGTGGGTGAGCCGAGAGGGCGCATAAGGTTTCACAGCGCCAAAAAAAATGTTACCTGTGCGATGTGGAAGTAGAGTCCCATTTGTTTTCAGTATACTGCAAAAGTTTACGTCCTATACGTTCAAAGGTGTCAAAAAATACAAGTTTGATAGGGAGATGGGTTAATCGTACATATACAAGCATAGAAGCACTGAATGAAAGTCTCCAGCACCCTGACCGTTGTTTTATGCCAGCCAGCTCGATTCGTTGTGATATGGCTTATCGACTGAGCTACGTCGAATTTTACATTTTTTAAACTAAATTTGGCTATTGGAAATCGTTAAAATACACTTACATTAAAAATTGTTATATGCGAGGCAGACGCAAATATGTTTGTTGTGTGAAACAAGGCTTAAAATTCATTCCTTGTGAGAAATACTTTAATACATCACAATACCAGATGTTTCGCTGAAATATATATTGCTATAACGAAGTTTCCAAAAAGCGAATGTGACAGCACAGCAGTGGTTTCGCGTAGCACATTTTATTTCATAAAACGAAGTAGATTTTATTAAAGCAAAAGTACTAAATTGTTTTAAAGGTCCTCGTTAGTTTGCAAATAGAGTTTTGTTATATAAATGTATGTGTATATCTTGCCTTCAATCACATAGTCTTGCTGTGAAAATGATTATTTTCAAACTCAATAATATTCTTCATTACTTTGAATAAGTTGGACCATACTCACAGATAAAGTACTGAAAATCACGATCGCACCATATGTCATTTAATTTTCCAGCATCAAGTATGGAACCACAGCGCTTAATTCCACGCCAATGGACATTTCCGGTAGTATTTTTTTTATTGCAATAAAAATTCTTCTATTAAAGCAGACTGCGGAAAACATTTTCTTTTCTTTCTGTGACGAATCTATCAAGAGTTATAAAGACTTGCTTCAAAAGTGTCTCAGCCTTGCGCTTAATCGGGTGCCACCATGTTATGACGTAATCAGTCTTCCGACTGCTTGTCATTGACATACACATGGTATTCAATTTGTTAGTATTGTTAAAAAGAGATCGCAAAAATGGATCGAAAGAAATAGTATAACTGGTGAATAACGTTTCTGTATGCCTTAACACGTCATTTAGTTCCTTTTATTCATTTAAAATTGATTTTTACTTTTAATTATTTTTAAGATATTGATATAGTTTGGTAGCTTCAACACTAATTTATATCAGTTCTTTTTTTTTTCATTTTCATGATTCAATAATAAGATATCTTTTAATAATGCTCTTTAGAGCTCTTGTATTTAAAAAGAATTACCTATTTTTTCTGTAAAAAAATGTGGGTTTTTACATCCGACAATCGTATACTTTTTAATGAATGCTAGTGAAGTATTTTTCAAGAACTTAAAAGCTCATGAATTAATAGTGCTCGTTACTGCCATATTTTAACAACAATTACTTGTAGGACGTGAATATATTGAATAGTTTTAATATGTCATTGTATAAAATAATAATAAAAGCATGTAAGAAACAGAAACCTAAATTGAAACTTTCACATTGAAGTTACTCTTGCGTTTCGAGAAGTAAAATAAAATACGGCCATTGATAGGATTCGAACAACCTTAGGTGAAAGTATAAAAAATAAAAGTTGCATGCGCTAACCAACTGAGCTAAATTTACAAGATATAAACAGTTGCACGAACGAGCGATAAGAAGAACATTGCAAGTTAAGACTGCCCCCTGATTATTTTTCGAGCAATTTCTGTTATTAAAAACATGTTTTGGTGTTTAAACTCATTGAGGTGTGTTCTGCAGATTTGTACATTAATTATTTCGTTAAGTGATGAAGTAAATATTTTTTTTTTTGTCTTTAAACTTCTGAATAAGGAACGTAACATAGGGATAAGTATATAGCTACGGAAATACAACGGACTGATTACGTCAAACAATTCAGAGGATGATTTTCGTTGTATGACGTATTAGATTGAATTCTCAGTATTTCATGCTATATTTCTACGTAACGGAAAACCGTAGCGCTGAAATTTAAAAAAAAAACATTATATGTTATTTAATCCGATGTACACAAACAAACTGTAAAATATATAAGAACAGGGAAAACGGAAATGTCCATTCTGTAGATTGCCACACATACTCGTGTTTTATTTCATTCATGTAAAAAACAAAATTTAGTAAAGCTGAATGAAGCTTGTAAAAATGCTAGCTAGATGATGCACAGCTAATAGTGATACATAGGTAAGCAATTTAAAAGGATTAAAGCATTCTTTAAATATTTTTGTATGATTAAGTGCTTTTAAAATATATTACACCTGTATTAAGCATTAATTAATTAGATACATGTTTTCTAGAATAATATTTTCTAGAATAATTAACAATTGCACCAGAATTTAATAAACTTTCATATTGTAAAAGAAAAGTTCATGATTCACTGATTGAAATGGCGTCAAGCAAGCTCGAGGTTGATAAAAATGAGTATTTGTCTCGGCGGCCAATCAAAATAAGCAGCCATTTTTCTGAAATGTGTAATGCTCTTGCGAGAGCCTTTACCATAAAATAAAATGAATGATCACCTCCCAACTAAGAGCCCGCCCTATTTTCATCTTCCTCTTTTTATAATGAAGGATCTAACGATGATTTCTTTGGTTTCATGCTTGTTTGTGTAGTTCTGGTTATTCTTATTCATCTAAGGGAAGTCCACATTCATTCGTTTTATTTATTTCTGTTTTCAGTTCTCATTAATCTTACTCGTCTAAGGGAAGTCTATATTTATTTGTTTCTTTCTTCACTTCTGGTTGTTCATATTCCTTTGTCATTTGTTTTGTATGTTAATGGAATATTTTGAATCTTCTCCTAACTTGCTCTCCTCCCAATGTTCGCCTATCCTCACTTGTAAAAACGTCAATGGTCTTGCACAATTCTTTGCTCATCTCATAGAGGAATTACCCACTACAAAAGTGACCAAGGCTACTACACTAACGCCATCTTCTTTTGCAATAGTTTACAATATATTTAACCTCGCAAATTGAAATCAGCTCAAACAAACTTCTTGCTTAACAACACCTGTTTCAATCTTCACATGATTTGATTTCCAAACGGTCTTTTTTCCCATCTTAGATGACGTCACCGCAACCACGAACAACTTCAAATTTCTAACGATGTTACCTACTGGAATACGTCATCACTTAGCATCTTATTTTAACAATAGATGTGCAAACATCTAGCAACAAACAAGTCAATAACCCCGGCACGAGATGGTAGTTTCCAAACACCCTCCATCTATCTTAGGAAGATGCAATATTCTAACGATATTACACAGTGGATTACGTCATCATTTTTCTATCGCTAAAATTCACCCGATCTAGTAGAAACATCGAAGCCATCTTAAAATCCATCTGTTCTTGCAAAAACATTACGAAACGCATCTTTCCACCCAAATTCAGCGCACAACTCGACAACTCAACTACGTGGCGCTTGCCCAATGCCACCCACCAAAATTCTCCCGGATTCTTCTACAAATACCTCGACAACGTGGCGCAAGGATATACATGTCGCGATAGTTTATGTTCTAGTACTAACAGAATGACGTGATCTCCACTTAGCCACGTCTGTTATAAGCTGTTTTTTTTTTCGCTAAAATTCTCCCGTAATCTTCTGCGAATACCGAGGTAAAACATTTTATACAATACAATTATATTGGTGTGTCTTCGTCTATCAACGAAGATCGATCTTATTGAGCGTTTTCCATCCGGAGATAGCCAGGTGTATTTGTGTACGTCATTGTGCTGGAAATATGTGCTCTTTACTAGTAGGTTTTTCGAGATCGCGAGAGTTACCAGTCTTTTTTCATTGTTGTTGGTCTTTTCGAGAAAGTTCTATTTGCCAATAGGAGGTCTATATTTTCTTCCCTCCTCACTTCAGCATTGAAATCACCTAACACAATTTTCATCTTATATGTCAGTAATCGGTCAAACAACCTTTCTAGCTCCTGATAAAATGTATATTTTACGTCACCATTAGCCACCTCGGTCGGAGTATAAACATTTATTAAAACCGTCTTAAACTATTGAGTACGTATTGTAACGTATGATAGTATTTCGATGACGAAATGTATATTCTTGACCGCCGGAAGAATACTGTTTTAATTAGGAATCCTGTTCCAAAATCGTGAGACTGTGTTCCTCTATAGTTGAAAGTGTATTTGCTTGTCGGATGCTATCTTCACCCTCCCGCCGGACCTCTTGTATCGCTAATATGTCCAGTTGGTACGTACTAATCGGTCTCCCGTAGGGCCACCTGAAGAACTCCCGTTTTGTATAGCGTTTTTACGGTCGTCGTTCTGATTCTAAGGTTTTTTCTTAATCCTATTATTGGAGCCCCTGAAGCAGCCCTCACCCGGAGATCAAAATGAGGGACTAGTTTACCTCCGGAATATTTTACCCCAGGAGAATCCATGAACCATCTGTTGCTATTTCTTGACATGATTTAGCATTGTAGAGGTGTCAGCTCTACTACCTCGCAGTAAAGGTAGACATTCAAGATGTCCTCCTCTGTCCATCATCGTGGACAAATTTCACCTATAGTTGCAGGTTGTGGAGAGGAACGTAGTTAAACTCCTGTGGACATTGGGACATCATGCTATGTAAGCCATCAGACAAGTAATTCGGTAATGATCGTATTTCTTATGAAGTAATGTCGCAGAGAAATGCATGGGGGAACTGGGACATTGTGGACAATTTTCACCTATAGTTGCAGGTTCTGGAGAAGAAAGTATTTAAACTCCAGTGGACACCGTGTTATGTAAGCCCTAAGCCATGCCATTTGTTAATGATCGTATTTCTTATGGGGCAAGAGCAGGAATAGTTTTTTTTTAAGTATAGGCAAGAAAACACGCAGGTGTGTACTTTTATACTTTGTGTTGTGTTTGTTTCAGTAAGGATAGGAGCAAATTATGATAGTGATGACAGACATTTCTATTATGGCTAAAACGTGGTAATTGCAAGTAGCCTCATCTTAACACCTTTCGGGATATTTTAGTGGGACGGAAAATTGATAAGAAGACTGTTTGTGGCGGGAAATCTCCCATTCCCCTCAGAATTATGAACCGTGATTTAATTTTACTTAAATAATTACAGAATGTTTGTTCATATATCATTGTGTGAAGTGATAATGATATATTGTTTTTGTATGTACAAAATATCTGAAGATCCAAGTTATTTCTATGACCTTAAGCTGCAATATTGTTGTTATTAAAAAAAATCATATGTATTCATGTTTTCTGAAGATCGGAAAGGAAAATATAAGAAGTTAACCTGTGCACAATACAAGTACTCCACAAAGGTCGGTAATGGTACGTATTCTATGAATCACTCTTCATATTACAGATAGCTTATTACTTATTGTTTCTGAACTATTTCTCCTCAATTACAGGTTTTAAAATACTCAGTTGTTTGGAGTCTCTTGAATTTAAATTTTAATGTCTTTTGGCAACTCAGACTCAGACTGGATGATGGATTGATTGGTGGGATGAAGAATTTGCTGGGGAACGGGAGAACCCCGAGAAATCCCACGCACATGGTGTCTGTCCGCGACAAACCCCACATGGTACGAGCAGGGTTTGAATTTGTGGTTTCTTGTAAAATAATCTATCGCTCACCCGAAATTGAAGTTAAGTGCATACAATTACTCTATTATTATCTAATAACTTGAAGTTGTCCCCTGCAATTATTCCTTGCTAACAATTAGCACACAATTGTTCTGTTGTACGGGAGGATTTACGAAAAAAATAAAGCAAAACGCCTTACTAGCGTACATTAATGTTCTGCTTTAGTAACACAAACATATACAACATTGAAACAACATCACATGAAAAACACCAAAACTGAAAATCAATAGGTTGTTGGTTTGTATTCACTAGATTTGAAACTTTTAAATTTTCTTTGTAGCCTTTAAGTATCTCAGGCTAAGGTCGGATACGATGCGGAGAGGATTGTGGAAAGTAGTCGGACAGGGACAGATACTGTAATAAACTCATTCATAATGGGGTCACTGGTATCATCTTCTGAGCCCTTCGTTTGGAAAGTCAACGCTCTCTCGAATAAGCTAATGCTACTAAGTCATTGATTTTAATTAAACTTATAGTTTTCAACTCTGCAGGATATTCTATTTTCGAATGGAGTTATAACTGAAATGGAAAGTTTTGACAAAAAGGAAAATCTGCCTTCAAACCATTCACGACTATTGTTTCAAGTTATTGCCAAACATTACATTAACTTCTATTAAAGTCCCTTTTATCTTTGTTAATAAAGAATCAGTCATGTGAAAACAACCTCTTAAAAGACAAGATATCATATGATATTAGATGAGCATTTGTTATGCAACCAGATTAAAAAGCAGAAACATTTTGTAGCAGTATGTATGGTGAATTGTTTTTGCCCTCATGTTAACCGAAATGGGCTGTTTATCTCCTATTATGTGTCTTAAGAAACTACCACATGCCGACATAACTGCATGTTCGAAATCAAACTGATGATAACTCTCTACTTTAGTGAAAATCGATTTTCCAACCGTACCTAATAGAAACCAAACGGAAACTTGCAGTCAATTTTGTCTTCAGGTTTTATCAGGGTAGAAAATGACAGGAAACTGGATGGAAATGTGAAGGCTTGAAAGATCTGTTATTTTCCCAAGGAACAAGGTAAAGAGAAAACCGTACTGAAAGTACCTCCACGTCATATCCCAATAACTTAATCGGCAAGCAATACGGTATCGAAACAACTTGATATTTTGAAGTTTTTCCGGAATTCTTTCCTACAGAGACAGATGCACCCTGAGAGTTTTTATGACTTGGCTCAGTAGGCTAAATGGAATATTTGATGCGAATACGAGCAGCAATATAGAAGCAATTTTAAATATTTTGGGTCCCAACACTGACGACTAGGATGTCGGTACCCAAAAACCCCTAGAACTTCTCACACCACCCTAGTGTCAAGTTTCGTGCCGATATGGTCAAAGTTATGACAGTAGTTTCAAATATTATATTTTATTTTTGGGCAAGACTAATAAATTCGACGCCTGTAGTACACGGAGTATCTGTAGGATCTATTCCAGCGCGTTGAATTACATATATGTTGCAAATATCTTTTACGACATGACGCAAATTCGAGGCTGATTTTTAAAAATGCTTGGCAACACAATTATAAGAGTAATCTATGGCGCCAGCCAAACATCTATAGCCTCGTACAGTGCATAAATGTGAAGTTTGGTGAAGATACGACAAATAGTATAGAATGATTTAACAGAAAAACTATTTAAAAATTGGAGTCTAAGCCGACAGTTGGAAAGGAAGTTGTGACTGGAGAACCTATATTAACGATTACAGTACTTAAACGCTGGGTTTTGGATGGATACGTTGGATGGTTTACTATCAATTTGAAATATTTTTTTTTATTTTGTTGGTAACGCATAAAAGAGTGGCGCCCGGAGTACCATTATAACATGTCCATATACCAAATCCGTAATTCGATACCATGCTAACATTAGTGTAAATCAGTGGAATTTTAAAATTGATTCGAAACACAGACTATCGTAGTGTTTAAGGATTGGCATGCATTTAGTATGTTTCTCTTGTGTCGAATGAAGCTTATGGTAAGTTTGCTGGGAACACATCCAACCACATGTAAGCATTTTTTAAGGGTGGCGTCGATAACACCTGGGGAGATAAAGCTTGACCCGGAATACGTCTAGTACCTGGCCTACTACCTAAATATGTATGGTGGATATAAATGCTGCTGGATATAAATGAAAACGTGCAGATTAGTATAAGTAACTTATTTGTAGGGGTAGTGCAGATATTCGGTCGGTGTTCTTACCATTCAATTCAAGAAATAACCACGACGCGTTTTCACACCTCTTGGGGGCCTGGGTTCGATCCCAGCTCGTACAATCCGGCTTTGTGGTACACACGCATCTTGAACGTGGGCATTCTCGTGGATCTACCATTTCAACCCACTATGTTGATTCTACTAATTTGCCCATCATCATCATTTCTGCCTGAGCCAAAATTGACTTAAATTGTTTAAATTGACTTCAATTCAATTTCACTAATCAATAATAAATGAAGTCACTAATTTCGGAATACTACTCAATAATATGTCTTCAAAGTTAAGCACAAGTGCCTCAAATTGCTGAGGGAACTTAGTGTTCTCTTTGTGGTAAATATTCGGTGGTTTCTGGGGGAAGAAATGATCAATCTAATAGTTCAGTAGCGTGTCATTGAATAAGGATTGGTCTGTAAGGCAGAAAGTTGAACTGCTTTTCTTCTATACCTTAGTTGTTTTTTTTATCTTTCTCCCTTTCCGTCCTTTTTTAGAATTTGCTCTCCGCCTCACTGCAGGATGCAACTTCGTGCACTAATGTATATAGGGATTTGAAAAGTAAAATATGCCTTATTGTCTATGGTGAACAGTTCTCTAAACAGCACATGAATTATTAAAATGTTCCAATTCGCACACGATAATAAACAATTAACAGCTTTCCATCCCGTCCTTCTTGATTAGAAAATCTTCTAATTAGCACTTCATGCGATTGAGAGGACATCTTTCTAATAAAAGTAGCTTATGCAACCCTAGTAAAACACCAGCTAACTCATTTAATATTATCTTGCTCCCATCTTATTTTTTCTATAGCAAGCGCAGCAAGTTGTAATAATAAATTGTTCATTTGAACGCTGACTCTCTACTTCGTACAATAACGTTATCTTCTTGGGCTATACTTGGCAGGAAAATGGTTACTAAAAGAAGTTTTCGAAATAATATGCTGAATTCGTCTCCTCGTATTCGTTGAATACTAAGTCTCGAAATAACGTGATGAAGCTAAGAGTATCTGAACCTATACTTGAAGAAATTGTTTATGGATCAATGGACAGCAATTTGATACTGCAATGAAAAAGATTCTTGCCTCGCTCTCTATCCTGCTTTACGTCTAAAAGAACTCCCGGAACTGGCCGAGACGTGAGGAATAATTCAAAATGCGAGAACTATGTAGTCAGGGTGCTCCATTTCTGTGTTTTAGTCTGCTTCTGATTGGGAGTACAGCTGACTGTAGCATCTCTTTGCCAGAGCTCTAAGACGAACTGACTGCTGACGTACTGACTTACTTTACAGTGTCCTGCTCAATTTTAGTGGATAGGAGGAGAGGGTTATTTCGGACTTACAGTCCACCTAATCCCAAAATAAGGATTAACTTTAAAAGGTTCTTAGATTGCTTAAAGATTATATATTGTAATCTAAATCCTTTATTGAACACATTTAGAAGCTAATAAGATACATTTCCCTGAAAACCCATTCGCCATATTATTGTTACAATACATCAAGATTTATATAATGAATAACTTGGAAGTTCGAAACTGCCTGGTACCATTGTGAAGGTAAATTGTAAAGTCGCATTCTGATCTGCAAACGAACGATAACTAGTCCAACATAGAAAATGTATAAACATATATATTTTGAAATTCCAGGCTCAAAGCGTAACACAAGTAGTTTCGATAAATATATAAGTAAATGGTTGTTGAAACTACACTGCTTGTCATTACAAATGCATCACCAAGAAGGATATATCGGATTAATGAATTACTTTAGAACATGTAGATCATGAAAAGATAAACAACTGATTAACACGAAATTTCCATGACGTATCAGAGGCGCCATATAGGAACAACAATCGGTGGCAGATCAGGGAGTCATAATGCTCTGGTAGTCGACTGTCGGCATTAGGTAAATCTATGTATATGGTCAAAAGATACCTTGTTCTCGATTGCAGCAACTGTGGCAGAAGGTTTCCGTTTCTGGTCGCGAAGGAATTGTGGAAAACCCGAATGTGGTTTACCGACTTTGGCACTGGTATTGCATGATCAACGTCCCAAGTGAAACGCTTTGGACCTGATGGATCTCCGAAAACAATAAACAAGGACGTGACCTATACTAACGCCGGCGCTATACCACGGGCCGCGAGGTCAATTTTGTTGCGCACTTAAATCTTGCGGATCGAACAGAAAAAAATCCGAACATTGGCGTACGTACTGGAGGATGTTGCACAGTGATCAATGTCCCCACGCAAAACGCTAAGTCGTCTGCATAATGAGACATATATGCACGAACCTCATTAGTGCGGCTTCCGCTGAGTGCACAGCTTAAGTATGAGCAACTACGATTTGAATCGCGATCGTCGAATAGCAAGATAACCCCTTTTCAGATGAATCGATCTTTTTTTTTGCAGTATCAGGATGGTCCTAACCATATCCAGCGGTTTGCATCGCCACTTTGTCTGGCATCAGTGTTACGGTGTGGGTTGAAATTGGATTTCATGTCAGTTCCTGTCTCCTAATCATTGACAGACATGTGAACAGCAAATAATGCATCGATATTGCGTTGAATCTAGTTGGCTTTCTTTAGTACAGGTCATACCGAGGAAAATATTCCAGTTTGATAACGCAAGCTTACATGTGGCCCGAGATGACCTAACCTTCCTGCCTGTACATTTTATTCACTGTTGTCGATAGTTCACTATATCTATTGGCGATAGGATACGGATAGTCCATGATTGCATAGCGTCTGTCGCCAGTGGTCTCCCAAACTATACTTGTATTGAAAATTTATCTGATGATCTTTATGAATATACAATCATGCAGATAAGTATAAGAACTTTTACTTTAAATGTTACTATATCAAATGAATACTAATATAGCATTATAATATATCTCTACGAACATATCCCTAAGACGACACCCTCATCATCTCGATACCTTAGCGTGTTGCATCCGTTCTGAATGTCATGGTGGGTTCACAAGCTACTGAACTTCGAGCGTTCTGTTTCGTCACGTTGGAGCCTAAATTTCAATAAATTGCTAATCTACATATGGCAACTGTCTGAGATGTATAGGGATGGTATTTTATTGCCTTGTTGGTGTGCCATTTTAATGGCAAGCAGTGTATTATATTCTATCAATGTTTCCAAATAAATTCAGAACAAAATGTTGATACGTTTTTTAACATTATACTAAGTTGTTAAAGTCGTCACTCACCTTAGTCCTCGTTAAATTACTTCATTATTGTATTTAGTTCTTGTTATAATATGCGCTAAACAAATCCTCTGTTTTCTTTCAAAGTTGGAAACATACAAATATTGTTCAATTCTCAGAAATATAGTGTATTTCTTATCATGATAATGGAAGTATACTCTCTTTCTTAACTGAACTAATCATAAAGTACATAAATTAAATTGCGTGAAGACATGAATGTTCTATATACAAATACATTTCACCAAAGCTTCTTATAAAGACAAAACCGCTCTATAGGTCATTTTTATACACTTGGAGGCGTATATTTATGAAGCTGTGCGCTTTCTCACATACTATTCCACGTTTACTTTCTTTCATATTCCCGTTTCAGCAATTGCGTGTCACTAAGCCGCCCCATTTCTTAAAAAAACAATTCGATTATTAACACAGTTTGCCTGAACATATTTGAATATACGTAAAATATGTAAGACCTATAAGCATTTATGTCACATGCCGTCATAAGGATGAAAAATATTATACGGGTAGCAGTCAGTCAGAATAAAAATGAAGGCACCATGCAAGGAGTTGTATGATATGGCGGAAAAACAAGAAGTGCACTTCAAGATGGTTAGCATCTTGTGAAAAACCGAACTTTTCTCAATGTGAAGTTAGCTTTCTACTAGATACGGCTTTTTGTACATGAATTATTGTGTTTTGCAAAACTCGACGTTAAAGTAATAAAATTGGTTATTTTTAGATTGTGTAAAATGAAAATATATTTTAGAAATTTGAATCTCAAATTGTCTTTGAAAATCATTAATAGCAAATTTATGCATGGTTGCCTCCGAAGCAATTGGAATACGTACCTATATTAATGGAATTAACAAACTCAGATGAGATTATGGTTTGTGCTTATTTATTAACTCCCATATCACACAGAATAAAGAGTTACACATTTTCATATATCTGATTTAGAAACATATATAATTGTTTCTTTTTGTTACAAGCAATTTGAGTTATAATATAGATACAAAAAGATGATGTAGATACTCATATTTGTTTTTGCGCAGTGTTTGCTAACTGCGTTAACGTAAAATTAAAATCAAAATTCTAAACAGTTAGGGATACTTCATGTCTATATACTATCTCGAAGAGTGTTATGCAGGTAACCGCGTTAACGACGTGTTGAAAATGTAAAATTTGTTTCTGCATTACTTGGACATAGTTAAGATCTTCCAGAATTTACTTGTATTGAAAACTTATCTGATGTTCTCTACGAATATATAATCATGCAGATAAGTATAACAAATTTTGCTTTTAAAAGTTAAAATATAAAATAAATACTAATATAACATTGTAAAATGTTTCTACGACAGTAGCTTTTATTTACATCAGTGATATATTTAGAATTCTCACATCATTATGAAGTTCAAATCTCACGCTAACATTTGCAACAAAGCATTGAGAGTAATTATATGAACAAACTATTTTGTCTTCAGAAGTTGAACATTAAAAATCAACGTTTCATTTTTAAATTACTAAGCTATAGTTTCAATAATTTAATTAATATATTATTTTACGAAATCCTGAAGTTTAGTAACCACAATATTTTGGATGGTATGGAGCTGGAAGAGCATGATAATTTCTGTGTATGATTCGACATAGTTTACTACGACATTTCATTAGTTGATGCTATACAATTAGTTTTAATATGGAAATAGCACTTGATTTTTTTTCTATTTATTTCTCAAAGTTGTGTCCGATTGAAGTGTAATAAATCTGTTTGTACATCAGTACATGATAGCTTACAGTCATAAAACTCTCTCTCTCTCTCTCTCTCTATATATATATATATATATATATATAAATTAAAGAGGGTGTATAAGTGGTAACTGTTGTATGTTTAATTGATACTGTAATATAATTTTGTAGATTATTTTAGAAAAAAAATAATTAATAAAATTTGAACCAGTTTTGCATGTATTTTGAGAAAGTTGTTTCTAAGTAATATATTTTGTTATAGTTTACAAAAAATGTACAAAGTGAACTGAGTATAGAGAAGGGTGCATTAACTCTAGTGGAAAGTCTATCTCCTGTTCTTTGTTTAATCGTTTTACAGACACTTTCAATCCTTTCTCTCAATCAAGCCAATCCAACAGCTGAATAGGGTGCTCTAATTACTTGTATTTTAAAGTGCCTACTGTTCCAGAAAATAGCACAATTAGGTAGTACTCCTATTGATATTAATTTGGAAATTTTTTGGTAACACAAGCGTCTATATATGAATTTTATATCCACTGATTCTAAAATTTTCCACAAATTTTAATATTTTGAGGGGTTGATTCTCTCAATGATCGCTATGTGTGTTGGAAGCAAAAACCCTTTAGTGTATTTCCTTATGCTTTCAGAAGCCTACAGCTCAGAACCTATTGTTCACTTCTTAGCATTTAATTTTACCTGCAGTTTGATATACATTAATTGCATTTCTAAGTGTGTCACACTAATATAATAAATATGTGGGTTCTTTTGCAAAAGATACCAAATTCATCTCAACAAATGTTAGTAGAAAATCAAAAATAATTAAAAAATGTAGAGTCCTTCAAATTAGAATGACTTTCTTTATCTTAGTGACTTTGAATAAAACTTTTTTCCTCAGCATATGTGAGGTAAGAATAAACAAAGAACGTTAAAATTTAGGAAATTTATGATTCTTTTTAATTATCTCAACAATCTGTTGACATGGATTTGATACCTTATATGAACAAGCTGCACATATGACCACGGACAAAATTCGGAAGTATGAATTATAAGATTAATAATATTTTCATTATGAAGTAAGTTCCAAAGAATTTAAATCCCATATCAACCTTCAATAACCTAATTAGTGATATTTTCAATGCTGTTTCCAAAGAATTTGAGCTTTTGTAAATATTATAATATAACATCAAACCTAATAAGATGGTATGAAAGTTACTTACTACAAAAGTAATTATTTTCAATGCAGTCGTCTTTACAATTCTCTTATACATCGTAAACATGAAATACGTAATTACATTCGCAACGAACGTGTAAATATATTATCATTATAAAAGGAACTCTTCGTGATAAACCAGAATTATTCCCTTCAATTATTAAATTAATAATTCACTTGAACTGAGTCTAATGATAACAAGGACTATGATTGTATGACACAAAACTGATCTGTTTACCTGGATAAATTGGTAGTTCGTATCGTTGCATTATTTAGTATTTTAAATTGCATTATTTTTATGTTCTCAAAATATAGTGTTTTAATCTATTTTTTATTATTTGCTTTTGAATCTTATATTCTATTTAAGTGTGATTTCTAGTTTTGGATCTCTTCAGTTAAATAATACAAAAGGTTTAATAAGAACAATGCATAGTGTGAATAATGCTTACATTTGGGGACGAAAAGTAACTGTTTAGAAACTGGAATTTAGCCACCATAACACATATTTATTTCATCATCTGACTGCTTCATGTTATTTTGTATAACGAATATTGATATTACTACATATTAAATAATTACTCTATGCAGTAATATTATTTATTTTCATGTTAGATACTATTTGTAATTGTGTTGGGACGGGCAAATTTTTACATTTTTAATTATTTGGTAATACATATTTAAAAAGAGCTTATGAACGCTACGAAATATAATGTAGTTAGTAATAAATAACCTAATACTGTAACCAAATAGTATCCCATTGAAAAAGTGTAACAAAAATCTGGGTAAAAACGAACTCGTCGGTAATAAGTTACCTCCAAAATTGGTACAAAAATATATAAACTAACCACACGATTGATTTCAACAGGATTTACCCACTGCTCGGTTATGTGAAACGTTTAATATGCAGGTAAATTTTACCGTCTGAGAATCAGTTATTTTATAACCTTGATGAGAGTTCACTGAGCCCTGAATCGTGTTTAGTCTATACGAGAAGGCGGTAATTGAACTCTCAGATGATTCCACAAGTTTTGTATCGACTTCGAAACTTTACGGTTAATCTTAGGAGCTAACCTAGCAACGCAAGATTGTGTTACCTATTTATAATTAATATTCTGTTAATGAGTAAGCGCAACATGTAACATCATGATCACTATAACGAGTATCGCTTATATTGTAGACCGCTAGCTTGAGGTATTCAGTGGAGTAGTCGTTAGCAACTCAGATTGCTACCCGTAAGGTTCTAAGTTCGATTCCACTCCGGCGTGAACATATTTAATCTTATTTTTTATACAAATAACAATAATTAAGCAACATGTAAATATAAATAAATAAATCAACATAATATAAAATTATAGTATAAATTATAACAATTACTTGCTTCCAGACGATTTTACTACGTAAAGGCTTACAAATCTTCGTTGGAGAGAGTTAAAGTAACCGAATACAGTTGTTCATCATAACATTTCAAAATAACCTATTTGTAGGGTTAGGCCAACCCACTGCATCTCTAACTGGATTGCTGTAACCTTGTGTTTATTAGGCTCTATATTTATCAACTCACTCTGTTACATTAATTGAATTTTGGGCAGTTGGTAACATTTATTTTCCGTGCAAGATATACTAATGGGGCAAGTTTAAACAGCAATGTATGGAGAGTGTTGCAACGGGTTGTAACTGTGCTAACTGCAATTAAAATTTCAGTATTGATGGTGATGATAAGTAAGACATTTCTTTGTTATGGTAAAGACTGCTACTCACAAAACTGATACTGACTGATACCCAGTTTTAGCTTTTTGCGCTAGTATAAGTAGTTAGCTAGCGGGAAAATAATAGTTTTATATTCTTCCATTTCAGTTATCTTGTTTCTTGTAAGTAGGCTACACGTACTCAGTGAAATACGGTTCTTATAAATATATATGAGTTAATATCAGGCAAATATTCTTTCGAAGGAACTATACTTTTTAATATGTTTTATTGTTGCAACTAGCCCCATCCATTGTTGCAACAAGCACGACATATAAAGTGTGTTTCTACATGTGGCCCTTCTTGGTTACCTTTAGTGTTACCCAGTTCCTTAATAGGTTAAATCGGCCAATATTGCACATGATATAAAGAATGGAAAACAGACTATACCACAAAATATGTTCAATTTCTAGAACAAGCACTTTGATCTTTTTCGCGAAAAAATTAAAAAAGTGTTGCAACAAGTCCCAGGCTCTGGCAGCAGAAACGGAGAACGCACCAGCAGTCTTGGATACACGGTAACGTGGAACATTTAATGAATTATAATTTCTGTTTGAATAAGAATGGTAAGATGACAGAGTTTATTAAATAAATAGTGCTTTGTTTTGTTCTTTATTATTCTATGAAGCAAACAACAGAGTCGTTTTCTGGACATGTTTAACAGATTCGCATTGTTTAGATAGTACACTACTAGTTCCGATTTCATGGCACTAAGCGCACTGGATGAATGATGCTTTTGTGTAGTTGGGAGATGAGCAACTCAAATCTTCATTTCACCAGATAACATTGTCAGGAGCAACAAAGAAATTATAATTAACGGGGAATTTAATTCAATTTTAGGCGTGGCTAATCAGGTTGATGAATATTGAAGCATTTAACCTATTATGGATAAATGCTTGAACGTTGATAATGTTATTAAGACTATTGAGGTCTATATTAATATAATCGAGCAATTACACTCACAAAATCGTTACGAAAAACAATTCAACTGACGGAAAAGTTATGCGTCTAAAGGTTGGACAAGCACCTCTGCTCCGGGCGGAACGGTTTCTATTTAAACATGTTCATACGTAATTGCAAACAGTTGTTGCTGAGGGATAGAAAATGAATCAAGGACTAGACTATATTTCGTTTCAACAATGGAGATAGACAATTATCCCGTCATTGCACAATAGTTATTTTGTTCACTTTGTCATAATGTTAACACGTTACACGTTTGCTGACTGAATCAGTCTCTGTTGCACAATGGGATCAAAGGCACCACCTGGTTCGCGTACAACTATAAGCAGGGGATGTATTTCTTCTTTCAAACATACAATGGGCTGAAATTTATATTAATGCATTATTCCAGACGCCGATTTTACTCCGGCAGTTTTGTGTCTTTCACCCATGATAGATAGTGTGCGATCCTTGTGAATCTGATAATTAAATCAAGGTTGGACTGTATTTAGAATATTCCTAACAGGCCGGCAATGCTAAATCTGTTATCACTCATATCAACATTAATCTGAAGTTATTGTCTAAAGTCATATCTACCCAAATATAAATTACGTAACCTAACTGATATCAATCGATTTGTATCCCTTTCACGATAATAATGTATCACAGAAAAAGTTTTTTATTGTTTTCTTATAACGTGTGCCCAATTCAGATGAAAACGACAATCCCTTACTAATCTTGAAATCAACCAAAAACTGCACTACAGCAATCTTGATCTTTAGCCTAATCGTTTGATTCAAAAGAAATTGTTCTCCAAATACCGATTTCACTATGAAATCTGCTAAATTCAAACTTTTCAAATAACCTTCCAATATTAAATTTGAAGAACAACCTGGATCGACACAGATTTGTAATATACGAGTCTCGATATTTCAATCACAAAGGTTGACACGTTGTCTTTCAATGTTGACAGAATCTTTTTAAGACGACTTGGGGATCTAATTAATAACCGCCATTATAAATAAGTTACATGTGCATTTTTTTTGTTTTCAACGTTACATTATCTTTCCAATTGTTGTATTAATATGATTAATAGCATCCAATCCATTGTTACGCTTGAAATCACAATACCAGTATTAACGAGTTTACTTTGTTTAAGACCCTGTCTACAGTTTTTATTGACACGTTCAACTTTATCTGACATTCCATAGTATCGCTTTGCCCTAATATATCTATATCTATCTATCTATCTATCTATCTATCTATCTATCTATCTATCTATCTATCTATCTATCTATCTATCTATCTATCTATCTATCTATCTATCTATCTATCTATATATATATATATATATATATATATATATATATATATATTCCTAATCAGATGTTGAATACTGACATATGAAGAACTTCATGTCAGCTACACTGTGGGTTATCTTCATGAACTGAATATCTACAACGTGAAAATTATTATAAATGAAATATATTGAGTGTTGGCATGTTGTTGTTTAAAAAGGAATTAAATATTTTAACTATATGTTAATCAATGTACTTTATTGAATAGATTTACAAAATGTGAACGTAAAAATCGCTATAGTGTTATTTCGTTTAGATAATACATATGTTTTGTTACTCCAGACATATTTTAACTTGAATTCCTTGAAAGCTTAGAAACATCGGACTCCATTGGGATGATAGTTGCATTTATCATCGGAACTGCACGTTTAGTATTATTAGTGCAATGCACACCATGTTCAAAAGTACGTACATTTAAAGAAAATAATATTAATAAATACGAGGTCAAGACATTAATAGTTTAAAGATTAATAAGCAGGGGAACCCACTTTATGCTATATACAACTGTAAATTATGCCTTATTTTCCCTCACATCAATCTTTATTAAGCTTTTTCATAAATTATATTTTAATATGTTGTACCTTGAAATATATTTTATCTTTATCCATTTATATTACATAGTTGTTTTGTTTTACTCTTTATTACAGAAGCATTACAAATGTTTATGAAATTATTACTTTTTAAAAAAATAAAGAAATGCATGAATAGAACATATTTCAGAATTCAAACAAGTTGCACTTAAAATGTCAACATAAATGGAAAATACGATCAATTTAAAAAAAAAAACAAAGCTGTACACTAACTATCAACAGCTCCCTTTTGTTGTCTTCAATCTTCTTTATCCTCGCTATTAGTGATGATGTCAGTGTTCCGGATTGCTACCATATTGAAAGCAAGCCACAACTGAGCTTCAAGATTTTCTTCTGTTAACGAAGATCTCGTGGGTTTAAAATCCAGTTTAGAGTGGTAAAGCTTCTTTCAACTAAAGTATTAGAAAGAGGTAAAGTTAATGCTTTCATGGCCAAGGTACTCGAATTTGGCATCTTATCCAGGTGTTTCCTCCTTAAAAAAGGGGGAATTTGAAGCAATTTCCTCCTTAAGAATTACACGATACATGTAATCCACAATTGTTCCAAAGATATATCCAGTTGAAATAAACGCTTCAATTCTGTTGGTAGACCTGAAAACAAACTTGGATTTTTGTTTTTGGGATCCAGATACTGAAGCTGTTTCCTAATTTTGATAGCAACGTGGTGTCCATTCATATACACTGCAAGCTTTTTGCACTGCACGCCAGAAGTTCCAAGAATTTCTTGAAAGGATGAAAGCATAAGCCACACCAGAATTACATCCTCACTGTGAGCTTCTAAAACATTTGCATGCAATTTTACCTATGGTAATAAGCTTCAACTTAATACATTCTTCTTCACTTCCAATTAGTACCTTGAGTTTTGTCACAGCACAACTTCCTTGTTCATCTTCCCCTTATAACCACCTCCGTAATGTGCTGTAATAAGTGTTGTAAAATTTTCTTGCCTGGAGAAAAGTCCCTCAATGAGTATTCATTGGCACAGGAGGCATACTGGTGGTCATTTCTGTTTTCCACAAGACGTTCAACATTCTTTCCTGTCTGGCTGGTGATTTAGTCAAAGTTATTTGACCGGTGCGATAAAAGTATCAGCTACTTCCAGACTATATCTGAACTTTTCCGCACGTAAGTGGAGGAAATATGCCCTGCAAGTAGGAGGCATTGATCTAGCAGCAACTGCAGCTAAGCGCTTAGCAACGCTTTTCATCTATAAGGCATTATCTGATATTAGAACTACAAACTGAGTTTCCATTCATAGCAATATCACTTAAGACATCAAGTACAGTGTCTACTATCACATATGCGTTGCACCGTTGTACTATATAAGTTCTGACTAGATGAAATCATTCAGTAGGTCCACAAGTGGAGAAACAAGAACATTTACAAGCATATGATTTTAAAAGTACGTAGTTTCGTCAACGACGACAGACATATCATTTTCTTCATACTTTGGTTTTGTTTCATTCAGATCATCATCAGCACAACTACGTACATATTTTCTTAATGTACTTTCACAGGGAGATGTTGTAACTTTAGTAGATGATTGCATAGAATTTTTGAACTCTTCATTTCTAAAACCTTGAAGAGGGATACAAGCTGCAACTAATGCTGTTACCATATTCTTGATCTTCCCTTCATTCATACCCATGTGTTGCACGAGTTGAGGAAGAGTAGCGGCTAAATTGCTCCCGCTGATTTCTGCTTCACCCTCATTATTTACAGTTTTCCTAAGGTAGTGTTTGAAAGCAGAAACATGTAATTACGCAGTAGACTTCTTTTCATGTTAAACGCATTCAGAACCAAGACTACACAATAGAATGGTCAGTTGGGAATTCTCCCACTCACTGAGATGCTCTGGAATTCTCTCTCTTTGAAAATATTGTCTTCGTTTTATATATACACTGGGTTCTGAAATAAAAAGCATTAAGAATTATGCTGTATGTTTGTTTCTGTCAATTATCCTTGATTCTGTTTATATAAATAGTAAATTTGGATACGTGAAGCGGTCAAAATCAGAGACATGGTATCAACAATGGGTGAAATATTCCATTATTATTTTACTGCTTGTTATGCTTTATTTAGTAATATAGTTCAGAAACATATTAGTCCTGTTCAGAAATATAGGTTAAAATTATTACTACATCGGCAATTTAACCTTTAAATATCAAATACACTGCTCGGCACGATTTCATCTTTATTTTAACTGCTTGCAACACATTTTATATTGCATATTCTATGTTAATAAAATTCATAAATAGTTAGTATATCTGTTGGTTCTTTACTACCAAAACATTTCCATGTAGTGACTCTCGCTCTAAATTTAATTTTCAAACCTATATGATTTTAACTGCGAGCAAACATTATATACAATATTGAATTATAAGCCCGTCAAGAGAAAGAAAAGCAGAAAAATGACACAACGGGAATATATGCATTAAAATTAACTCGCACATTTTTTTTGGGTAATATTTGACATCACAAATACATATTTAGTGTGTTTTTTGCTTCTAATATTTTCGGGCACAGTGGTGTAATTACCGCTATAACATGTAGCAAATATTATGTAGTTACAAGCATTACACATCGCAATTCTGTCTCAACTACACACAATACAGAAAACGATGTAGTTCTCGGGCCCAGCGGACTCGTTTTTATTAAAATCAGTATTTTCATCTTTATCTCAGAAACGTTTCTGGTTTGTTATTTTTAAATATTAGAATTAGAAAAAAAGACGAATGTGATGTTGCAAGGGTTACTTACTACAAAAGTCCTCATTTTCATCTGTACCATCAGCACAGTCGTCATCTTCATCACAAAAGAATGGATCATAAACGCATTGGCCAGATGAACATCTGAAGTAACGCTCTTCACAAACTTGGTTATCTACATAAAATAATATACATGTTCCGTTCAACATGATGCACCAACATGCAATTTCAAAATCAAAACATATACTTTAAATAAATAAGTAATACATATAATCGACGGTGTTCACAGGTAAAATATAATGCGATTATTTCACCAAGTGGGAGAAAAATGACATTCAAATATTACGATTTTTAATGCATTAGTTTTGTCACCGACCACAGAAACGTCATTTTCTTCACATTTTGATTTTGTTTCATTCAGATCATCATCAGCACAACTACCTACGCATTTTCTTAATGTACTTTCACAGGGAGATGTTGTAACTTTAGTAAATGATTGCATAGAATTTTTGAACTCTTCATTTCTAAAACCTTGAAGAGGGATACAAGCTGCAACAAATGCTGTTACCATATTCTTGATCGTCCCTTCAGTTATGCGCATGGGTTGCACGAGTTGAGGAAGAGTAGCGGCTAAACTGCTCCTGCTGATTTCTGCTTCACCCTCATTATTTGCAGTTTTCCTAAGGTAGTGTTTCAAAGCAGAAACATGTAGTTACACAGTAGAATTTTTCGCATATTAAAGAAATTCAGAATAAAGACGATATAATTGATTATCGCCTTCTACTGTGAAATGGTCAGTTGGGAATTCTCTCACTCTGAAATGCTCTGGAATTCTCCAACTCTGAAAATATTTTCTTTGTTGTACACATACACAGGGTTCTAAAATAAATATCATTATGCGTTATTTCTGTCAATTATTCTTTATAATAGCGAGTAAAATTGAACCCACTCAGGATTTGAAATCTAATTAGATAAGTTAACTACTTACTCATCATCCGAGATTTGAGCATTTAATATTATCAATCGCTAACATTAAAAAATATGTATCAATCAAACACATTTTGTTGGTCGAAGAAAATTCTTTAAAAAAATGGTTCAGAGAAGCATAACATGTAGCGTTGAGGAATAAATTGTTATGTCAATTTCAGTAATCAAAAATGGATTTGAAAACGTCCTTGAGCTTCTAACTAATTTGATACTTCATTTATTAATTGAAACTTTACCACTATGGATAGTTTTATGGCTTTTCAAATAGTGCAAAATATCAAAGAAATATTGGGACTTCTTGGCCCGCGCGAGCAAGGTCTACATGGATGAGTTGAGCAGTCGGACTAGTATGATGACGTCACGAGTTTTGGAAATTTATGCGCCGTGGTTTGTCTATCTCGTTGGCAGAGTCGGCTGGGCTCGAGGGATGTTCGATCCGTTCCTCTGAACAGAGCGCAAAAATTTTGGGGAAGCCAACCGTTTCGGGCTTGAGTATATCGAAACGGGTAAGGTAAAATTTTATTATTAAATTACTATTGATGAAGGCGCATCATAAATGTGGAACATAACGCCGATTGACGTAAGACCGGCTCTATTCGTGGGCCAGACGTTATCTAGACCAGTGGTTCTCAACATTTTAAGCCTAGCTCCCCTTAGGTGAGTGCTATTGTTCTGAGTGCCACCTCCTTTAACCAACTGACCAATGCAAAAGGCTGAATGTAAAGCTTGGACGAAGCATACTAAGAATGAAAAAGGCTTCAATCAACCTTGAAGGGCTATATCAGAAGAGTAAATCTTCCCCCGTACATGTCGAACGGCTTTATTATAATGAGGGGGCCGAACAATAAGTAAGTTTATCTTGCAATTTCTAAATCAAAATAACCTCACTTTACAGTTTTATTTTCTTTCTTTTGAGTTACTGTAAACGAGCCTTTAGGGCCAGTCCTAAAATGTCCTGATTACTAACTACCAGATAATATAACGGGATGATACAACTAAGTCATGTGAGTAATGCGTTATTTTGTGGAAAAGTGTTAGTTACTATCGTTAGCAGGTAGTACCATCCTGTTATCGTATCTAGCAATTAGTAATCAGGAAGATATCAGGACATTGTAGGACTGGCCCTTAGAGGATTGTTTGGAGACAAGGGGTATTTGCTCGTGAGATATAATTTCGCTCAACTCACTTCACGGTTTCCTAAAATTAATACTTGTAGCATTTTTAAGTACAAGGCAAGGCGTCAATCCAATTTTTGTACCAAACATAACTCTATTTACGTAAACAAACCTAACTTTAACTATCCTGAAGTAAGAAATTTAATGGAACCAGCAAAGGATCTTACTTTTCTTCAAACTCAAATTCCTTTCCTAGCAACATCTTACAGATTTCGGACTTGAAGTTAGATATGTTTACTCTAGTAATTGCAAAATAAGCCTACTTACGATGCGATGAATGGAATTTAGTAACATTTTGGCCTTTGTACTTCGTAAAATACTACAAATTTAGAACCAAGGATGTTTAGTCGCAACCAGCTCGTTTTGATTGCTGTCACAATATTAAATCTCATATTTAAAACAAAGGTGCCGGAATCTACTCTACTTGAGACTCTTGACTGTTGAATCTTTGCGTTGATACGAACAGAGCTGTTACAATATAAACAGTGGCAAAATAGAATTGCTTCTGCCACAGTTGCAGTAACTGCGACTATGTCGTTGATTTGACTGTCGGCATGGTGAACTCTCGATCTATTGTTCATGTCGGTCTTTAAAGCTCTCGATGTAGCGAACGTGTTGGAGTCTGTGTTTTGAATGTCGATGTTTTAGTAGACATCCCACTCCCCACCCATACACCGATATTCAATATACCTTTTATGTCGGGTGGTATTCATATTACAGACAATCAAAACACTGACTACCATAACTTCGACAACGGGACAACTTTTTTGATTTGTCTTCATTTTGATTTTGAGGTTATGACCTGTCGACGTTTTGAGTTTCGATGTTCTGAGCTGTCGACGTTTTGAACGTGTCGATGTTCTGAACGGTCGATTATCTGAACTGTAGACATTTTGTATCTGTCGATCTTCTGAAGTGTCGAAGTATTGAACATGTCAATATTCCGTTGTCGATGTTATGATAGTCGGTGTTTTGATTGTCAACTTTTTAACAGACACCCAATATCCTGTAGCTACAAGCATTACATATCGCGATTCCGTCACAACTAGAAGCAATACGAACAAAACGCTGTAGTTTTCTGACGCAGCGGGCTCGTTTTCATTAGAATCAGTATTTTCATCTTCCATTTCCGGTTACTGTTATTTTTAAATATTGGAATGAAAAAAAGACGAATGATATAATTCAAAAGTTACTTACTACAAAGCTCCTCATTTTCTTCTGTACCATCAGCACAATCGTCTTCTAAATCACAAGTATATAGTTTATTAATACATTGGCCAGACGAACATCTGAAGTAACGCTCTTCACAAACTACGTTATCTGTAAAAGTAAGGAAATATTTTTAAACATGTTCCATTCTATATGCCACACCAGCATGTAATTTAAAAATAAAAATAGATACTTTAAAGAAATATATAAAAAAACAATTTAATCGATAGTGTCCACAGGCCGAATATATTGCGATTAGTATGTATCTGTATGTTGCAATCATTATCTGATTATATTGCTTGTAATTCTATACTACATTTTACTGATTATATTGTATTTCTTGATCCTCAATTATTTATCACAATCTATATTGATTAAACATATTATTCTCTTTTCATTTGTCTTCAAAGTCAGCGTAAGCTGTGTTTCTTATACTAGCATATAAGAACACAAAGTTAACAATAGTCGTACGGTGTACATAATAAGAAAACTGCATACAGTAAACAACTGTGTAGCCCGTAACTACTGAGATAAGGTACTGCTGACCGATGCACACATTTAACGCATCGTCCTCCCTTCCAATTGGAATTTATGGCACCATATTTCGTAATAGCTGCTTGCAGGGCAAATAGCGCACACAGTTCCATAGTAAGTGGGTTAATAACAGGATTAGTCTTCAAGAAGTATCATGGTTGTTGTGCATGAGGCCACACAGGAGTGTTTACCTAACAATTTAAAATTTTGACCCAATTTCGTTTCAGTACAATCGGCTATCGGCAAGGAATTATACTGCTTACTTAAATCATAGCAGTTTGGACACATTGTGCTCTCTGGAGCACCCGAATCTAAAACGAATACGAGGGAAGGACAAATGACGTGTCCCGTAGAGTACTTTTGGGAGTAAGTCTGGTAGAACACTACGAAGTACCTATGCCCCACTCATTATACACATCTTACCTTGGATATAATTATGAAACTCTTAAAAATTAACATGCAGTGGGTTTAATCAGATAATATCATAAACAAGCTTGACATTTAAGGAGTACCAGGTCATACTACGGAAAACTCGGCTATAATATTACAGAATACCTAACCTACTAAATTAACTAATCATTACTTCCAAATAGCATACATTTCAAAATATTAAAATAAAACAAATTTTATTCAAGTTACTCATAACCCACCTGACCTGCTCGGGTGTAAGAAGTTAATTATCGTTTCGTAGAATTGTTCATAACACGTTTATTCGCACTCGGTATCACACTTCACCTCCACTGATTGTTCAAAAACGAATTGAAAAAGTTTATACGTCCTTCAGGGACATGGATAACACAAACCCCTCTTTCTTGGGCTAGAGTTCAGGGTCTTATTTATTAATCGTTACTCTTACAACAAACACTGTTGAATATTTGGTTAAGATCAATAATTCACGAAAGATACTTAAAGATCACTTTCGAAACTGAGTCCGCAGAGTCTTGGACTAGCAATTAACGACCGAAGTTGACGGTCAAAGTTGAGAGTAAAACTGCCATAAAAAGGGAGTAAATACATTTTATTGAAAAGGTAATTTAACTTGTTGAATCTTGAATCTATTTCACATTTAATTTAAGAGTTAGTTGCCTGTCCTGTGGAAATGAGTAAATAGAAGTGTTCTCAGGATAGAGAATATGTTATTGACTTGTAATATAAAATTCGCTTTCATTTTCAGGTGTTAATCATACAAAACTGATGGAATATATTAAATGCCTCTGAGTAAAAGCTATGGCAGCTTCAAATTATACTGTTGACAACATCTATTAACTGACAAGTGACAACTTGTTTCTCGTGGAACCCAAGCACATATTGACTAATACACAAAACTATATTCCAAGTAATGATTGATCAAGTGTCCCTTGTATGGGATGGTCAACATATATTATTTTCTACACGTGAAATCATCTTATTCACAATTTTCGCGGTAAATATTTGCGTCAGCAAACATATGTATCGTTTTCAGAAAAACGGATAAGTAGAATCTTGTTATTGTTTCATAACAAACCTGCAACGGTTGTCTTATGAGAAAGATAGTAATGACATCATATTATAAACCTAATTTTCACCGCTGGAGATTGAGACACGAACCTAGCGAAGCATGCCTTTCGGCGTAAAACGTTTGTTTTCTCAATCTTAAAACTAATACAATTCCTTTATGATTAAATATGAAAATAATATTAGAAAAAAAAAACACTACACTACTATTTTTAAAATGATTAAGTGAAGGCAGTGAAAGTTATAGTTTATTAGTCTTATAATGGTTAAAGAACATGAAACTAGTTGCCAAATCGAGCTTGGTTATCATGAAGGGATGCATGTATCCGTGATGTTGAAATTGATATACTTTAGAAGACTATTGGGTTATATCAGAATAATATTGAAATTAAAACCTGTTCAAAATTCTAGTGTTCGATTAGTTCTACAAAAATAAAGAAACAAATTGAAATTAAAACCTGCGCAAAATTCTAGTGTTTGAATAGTTCTGCAAAAATAAGAAAACAATCTCATGTTCATGTATTATGAACTTCATAACACATTAAAATAAATCCAGAAACGGAAATTTAAGGATTTTTAAGGTGAATTTGCATCCTGCTGCACTATACATTGTAAAATATTCAGAAGAAAAAAACATTATATTTCTATTCTATTACAGTTTTTATAGATAATGTATATAAAAATTAGAAGACGTAGACCTGGCTAAGAACATATCTTAATGTACGTTACTTAACATTAATCAATTTGTACTTAACAAGAATAATTTTGAACTGGTGGTTCTAAAACCATGCCTAGTATTCGTGAAACATTTCTTCTCAGCGGTTACGGGTTCGGTACGCAATTCACAACATTTAACCCCAGATCAAGGCTTTGGTAATTAGTTACTTCCCACTATATATTCTATATCTTAATCGTCGTATTAAAATATTACTATTCCAAAATATAATTAACTCTAAATCGAGCTTTCTTGTGACGTTATCTAATTTTACAGAACTACAACACTTTGCAAATGATGTTAAATCTGGTATTATATATTGTTTTACATTGCAAAAGATGTGAAAAGTAAATAGTTCCTACGAAGACGTTATAGTCACTGAAGGCCAATGTCGATTCTCGTATTATAGTTGTAATTGATTTAAGACAAAAAGAACTTAAAATAACACCTACTGCACATCTCCACATCTTCGTCACTATTGTCACCACAATCGTTCGCACTATCACAGAGTAATTTATATTCAATACACATTGAATTATTACATTGGAATGCAGAATGATGGCATCCATATGTTTCTAATTGAAAAGAGATAATACAATAGTTATGCACATGTTTATCCTCATGGTTTAATAATACTTTGTAATAAAAAAGATTTGATGTACCTTATTTAAAATTATGTAACTCATCCAAAAAAGATGATGATTAATTATGGAATTGTATTGACAACTGAAACAATTTAATTGTAACTTGTTAGTAATAGTGTCTAAGCGTGTACAGTGATATTTACTAGTCCCACCAATCTAAGGTGTTATGTTAGCATTTAAACCTAAGGTTATCGTTTTAACCACCGTCGTGCAATTTCAATATGATATTTTATAATACATCAAGGAATCTTGCAATACGTTTGTAGAAATAAATGTTCTTTGAACACATTTTAACTTATATGTTCCAAGCTTCAAACTACTGAACTGCAGAAACCTAGTTATAATACTCCATGTACAAAGGAACAATTCACAATTTATGTTTCCATAAATACATGCTTAAAACTTTTGTAATTTAATTATGATTTAAAATCACTGATTTGGTATCAACAGTCCATCAACAGAAGAAGAAAATGCAAACCACAAAAGTGAGCGTGTTTGGTCCGTATTACGCCAAATTAAGTTAAGAGTGTCCTCTAGTTACCATTTGAAGGCCCTTTCTATAAGATTATCATAGAAGGTGAGAATATTCATAGTCTGTCTATTACCAGCAAATCTTTATTTGGTGTGCAGGTATATGTATAAACAGATTATAAACTTTTAAAACGCTTTCCGGTAAAATCAAGTAAATAGACAAATCAAGTTATTTTTATGTCCTTTTCAAATGACCTCGTGTTGATATACCATTTTAGAAATTAGTAATAATCCATAACAAGTTAACGTCTCTGCAGCTATATTTTTCTCAGCGTGCTGTGCCTTTTCCATAGCAGTATTATAAGAGATGACAGAAACGGTGTCTCTAAAATATTATTTGTGAACCAGTAATATTCCTGTTGATGTTCCTCAAACAAACTTTGTAAAATTATGAGGGAAACATACTAACATTACGTCATTGTTGTTAGGAACACAATGATTTGACCAGACACCTATCGAGAAGTTAGTTTTGACAGGGGCAATTGTGATTCCGGGGTGTTCCAACGTATATCTCATGTTTACATTATAACTACTACGGATAATTTAGCTTAAAGTTGTACTTAATTTGTATAATATTCTTAATTTGAAGGCTCGGGACCCAGTTGACTCATCACCTAAATACATCCTTGGTTTCTCTCTTGATTTTTCCCCTATTGTGCATTGTATATTGTTTTCGTCGAGAACCTGCTGATTTCATCACATTCTAAATGTAATGAATCATCGTCATAAAACAAGAAAATGTGAAGAAGTTGAGAGGTGTGAACTACTCACTTATATTTACATGTAGTTGTGGATATCACTTGAAAGTAAATCTAGTGGATGAAGGCGGCGGATTACGAATATCTCATCTACAGCATTGCCGGGCTTACTGGAGATAAAGCAGTTTTACTAGCATTAGAAGTGTCTATGTCACTTTCAGGAAAACATACATCAGGTTCTCTGTGCAATAATACTGACAACCAAGAGTGTAGCTTATGTTTACACTAAAACATGAGAAATTACTCAAAATGTGTTGCTCCGTCCTAGCGTATGTCGTCTGTTTTCGGATCTCTAAAACTAAATATGTCTGACTCATAGTAAAACTTTTATCGTTATAACAATTCTCGTATATTGAACTGATTACAATAATCCACATTAGATAATTATGCTGAATACCCAATAGATTAAATCGAATTAAGGTAAGACTATTTTTCTTTCAACTTTTTATTAACATTTCAAACATAGTTGAATTAGAGTAAACAATCCCTTTATAAAAGCATAGAAATTACTACAAATCAAGGATATGTACTGTAGAGCTTTCTGTCTGGTTGTATTGAAAAAACGAGTACGTATTGTAAAAAGATATATGGCATAATAATAAGAACAGCGTAATGTGATATGAATTCACGAGTTTGATATGAATTATATCCAATGTAGATATAAGTAAAACTATGGTCTTACAATACTTTAACTTTTTCTCTACTGTAACTGTCACATGTGACCGACCGGGTGGCCGAGCGGTCTGCGGTGGTAGGCCATGGACTCGAAGTTCCTGGGTTCGAGTCCCGGCAGAGGCATGGGTGTGGATTTTAACAACTAAAGAGCGAATAGGGGCGAGTCGAAATCCAAAGTTACTAGACTGGCCCAAATAAAAATAAAGTTTACAAAGTTTTATATGAAAATTCCCGTATTATAAAGTTCATTAACTTTAGACTTTCTGGATCATTGTTACATAGATTTAAAAAATGCTGTAGAGTATTAGTCTATTAAATCAAATAATTTAGGATTTCGGCCATAATAAATTTCTAGAAGAATGATGATAACATAACTTATATTAAATGCATATTAATATTTAAAAAAAAAACTCATCTTATGGAGGCGCAAGCTGTATGCGGACAGATGACCACGGACTTTGAATACATTAGAGCTGATGTAGGTAATCATTTATGTAATCACAGTTTTCTAATAACACATCTTCTGGACTCCCAAAATATTGACATTGAATTGCGTTTCGTTGTACAACCGGAAGGCATCGTGAAAAGTTAAAGTAAAAAAACGAATGTATAGAGAATGATATGTACGCGGATTGTTTTAACACAACTATTTTGTGAATAAATAATTATATGCCTGCGCCCTGGGTAAATTCAGGGAAAGCTGAAGGACTTTGTGAAAGCAAAGGAACTCCCTCTTATTAACGTACATGACTAAGGCTTTGCTTTCGAAACAATGGTATTTTTAAATTTTGTAGTAATAATTTGTTATATTAAATAGAAAGGAAAATTGTTGTAATAAAATGAAGCACTCAGTGTGAGAGAGAACTGATCCACCAAGTACATAAAGATGGCATTACTGTTCCTTTATATTATTTCACATCAGTCTGAAATCTGATGACCACTGTTTTATGTCGGAAGGAACAATCAGTATACATGGTTTAATGAGAACAAACAGTGATTATCAGATTGTAGGAAGTCGATAGATTAAAATAAGATAATATTAATCACACCATAATTGACTTCACTGAAAATCAAAGTAAACCTAAAGTACTCATAAAGTTCACAATACGTCCCAATAAACTTTCACAATATGTCACAGTTTTAGCAAGTGTTTCGTGCATATTATGTGAACTTTTCGGAAAGTTAATATGAACTACGAGACATTTTTAGTGTATAATATATGCACTACTGGTGTACTGAAACATAATTTATGCACATAATTTCACTTAATATTGCCAAATGTACTTAAAGTTAACTCAAATCGAAGTGTAGATAACATGAACTACATTAAACATAAATTTATTGTGTATAGAATGTGCACCGCGGGCCAGAAGCCAACAAAAATACACAATGAGTACACTAAACGTTCACATTGTTTTCGGTTCACATAAATTTCACATGCGTTCACAAAAAGTTAATTTTTAGTGAAGATTTTGTGTATTTTTTTTGCCAGGAGATTTCAGTGATATACAGATGCTTATCAGAATAATGGAAACACCTGTAGTTGGCAACACGTCAGATGTATGGGTTGGCAGTGGTGTCGTGGCGACCGCAGCGCCGGACTGCTGGTGGTGGTGTGTTAGGTCGGTCTCCATACTACGTCAGGCGTCGTGGAACAGGAGTGTGCAGTGGTTGCAGCAGACGGAGGTAGTGTAAAATGGGAGACCTCTCAGAGTTTCAAAGAGGGCAAATTGTTGGTGCGCGGTTATGTGGAGTGAGTGTGACGGCAGTGGCTAGTGTGTTAGGTGTGTCGCCAGGGACAGTTGTCGAAGGTGATGACGGCCTACACAACACACGGGAAAACCACATCGGGGAAGCGGAACAGTGGGCGGAAGAAAGGCATCAGTGACAGGGCACGCCGGGTATTAAAGCGCATTGTCACGCGGAACCGTCGTGCCACTGCGGCGCAAGTGACGGAGGAACTCAATCAGCACCTCCCCCAACCTGTTTCGACAATCACAGTCCGCCGCAAATTACATGACATGAACTTACGGGGTCGTGTTGCACGGGCCAATCCTCTCATCAGTGACCAGAACGCTTTAGCACGCCGCAAATGGTGCCGCGACCATGCAACTTGGACCGTTGACGACTGGAAACGTGTGGTATGGTCGGACGAGTCACCATTCACCCTATTCCATACCACGGGCCGTGTTTATGTGTGGAGAACGCCCAAACAAGCGTATGATCTGCAGTGTCTCCGCCCAACTGTGAAACATGGCGGCGGCACGGTGATGCTGTGGGCCGCAATATCATGGTTTTCATTGGGTCCTGTGGTCACACTTCGCGGACGCATCACTGCCAACGATTATGTCGCAATTTAAGGAGACCACTTGCATCATATGGTCCGGATGTTGTTCCCGGACAATGACGCCATATTCCAGGATGATAATGCACCCATTCACACAGCTGGAGTTGTTGCAGCGTGGTTTGAGGAACATCGGGATGAAGTTCAACACCTCCCCTGGCCCGCCCAATCCCCAGATCTCAACATAATTGAACATCTGTGGTCCATCTTGGAAACACGACTCCGGCGACGATTTCCACCTCCATCCTCTCTCACAGAACTGGCCGATGCCCTGCACGAGGAATGGTGTAATATTCCACTTGCTACCATTCACGACCTCTATGCCTCCATCCCACGTCGCATCAAGGCTGTTCTGGAGGCGAAAGGTGGCCCGACACCATATTAATCTGGTAAGTTGCACTTTCGTTCAGCTGTTTCCATTATTCTGATAAGCATATGTATAGATTAGACTAAATACCTCAAATACGAACTTAATCAATAATTAGTCACAGACCCACGTTTAATTGTTACCGAATCTTCTCACTTTACGGAAGTTGGCCACTGACAGCTGGCTTAACTAAATGAAATAAGATAAATAAATTTTCTCAAATTATGAACATTTAGATAACAAACGAAGAAGTGTGACTTTATTTTTTTTTATCGTTATATTATTGTTTGTAGTAGAAGTAAGATCTTCTTACAAATTCTATAAATTTAATTCTGGCCTAGAGTGCTCTCATGTTACAAAGTATTTTCTCTGTGAATTTTACAAGTCTTTTCTTTTTAAAAAGCGAATACAAAATAGACAATTTTAAACGTAAATGCGTTATTTCGTACACATGTTTTATTATTTTCCTCTCAACCATATTTTCAAAGTAACTGAGTTAACGAAAAAGGGAAAATTCTTTGTCAAAGCTTCCCCAAGCATTCTCCGTATTGACATTGTACTCCACCACACCATTTACTGTTCGCGTGCTTTTCCCGAATCCTTCTATTGATCTTCGTATACTTAACCATTGCTGCGTCATTTTGATTGTGTTGTTCCTTGGAAGCACGACTTAACCTATTAGTAATTCCCGTTACGTTTATGTAACATGTATAAAAATGTATAAATTTATCTGTTACAGATTTTTACATTTTCGTTCTGCTCAATCTCGAACCTTTGTATCTATATACGCCTTATTCTTTGTTTCTAGCATCACCTAAAGTGACATGTTAATACAGCACTGGCATCATATCTAAGAAGCAAACAATTTTACTTTGCCATTTCAAGAAAATATGTATGCAGTTTGTATTCATAATGCAAAGTAACCTATTGGTCTTATGCTTTTACATGCATGTCAGATATTATCAATCCATGCATGAATGATAAATACGAACCTTCACTAGGAAGCAACGTATAATTATGCGGGCGTATCTGATGAAGACGAGGCGACACAAGGAAAAGGTTAAGGAAAAAGTCTGCCTGATGAAGAAGAGCCGGTGATAGCAACAGAATCCTGATGACCTGACTGGAAAAGACGAGCCGACACAAGTAATAGATTGAGGTATTCAAGGTGAAAAAGTAATAACCAATAAAGAATGCAAAAAGATAAGGGAAAATAATGAGTTTTTAATGGACTGGCTATCTAAAGAAAGCATGAACTGTCTTTCTGAAGATGGTCTTTGATCAGGTTTGGACCAAAGCCCAAGGGAAAGTGATCCTGAATTGTTCCGCAGCTACTTATATAAGTTCTTGATCTTCGTATGACGCACTATTTCCGAATTTTAATTGAAATGTCCTTTACGTGGACACCCCTGTAATATTAATGTTATATGGTTATATATAACAGTTTTGACCTGTTTTTTTAAATGTTCGATCACTGTGTATTCTAAACTTTATACGTGTTAGGGTACGGCTTTACGTAATAAGGTTCGGCCTTAAAAATGCATATTTCCTCGTATGCACATTGTAATTTGAAATGACCAAAATATGAACTTACACGATTTAGTTCAGGGGTAACATAGGTGACAAAATACTAAACATGGCTACGTACATCGTACAAGATGTGAGTGACGTCTCATGTGGCCTTCCCTGAGAGAAACATTTGTATTTTTAAAATTTATATATGTGTGATATTAATATATGTGATAATATATGTGATGTGGTTCTTTATATATGTGATATTGTATATGATGATTTGTATGTTGTGGTTTTGTGGAGATTATATGCCATATCCTAGCTGTGCAGAAAAAATTAAAATAGTGACAAGGCAGCGTCGAAGGTGTGCGTTTATGAAAAGAAAGATACTTACATCAAAGTGGTACAATTTAGTCCAGAAATGCTAAGTCTCAATACACGTGAAAAATATTACGCTGTGTAGGAAAAACAGTAATATTTTCTGATGGGGAATTTACTACTTTTAGGTGGCCAGGCTTTTCCATTAATAGTCAATGTGTAGATCCGAAAGGATAGTATAAGTCATGCAAACACTCACCTCGTATTGTGCACACTTAACAAAAGCTAATTTGTCACGCTTTAAGCACTTGTTGTCAACGATGAGGTCAAAACAGGAGTGCCTTTGTCCGAGGAACTCTGCTATCGGTCGAAAGTTCTTCTTCTTCTAGACTCATGGTCATCCAATATGGATAATAGTGCAGCCAAACTGTACCAGACCCCTTCAACTTTATAAAGCGTCTTATTCCCAGTAAATGTACTGGTCTTATTCAACCTTTGGACTTTCACTCCTTTACCCAATATAAGTCGTTCATCAGATAAATTACTGACATAAGGATTTCGGAGGCGCTGGACCAAATCTGGTATCGGGGCAAGTTTTTGAAGGTTAAATCATTTCCCTTGTTTCAGTTCTCGGCAACACGATTCACGAACGTGATCGTTGTTTTTAAAAGACTGGATACCTTGATGATGGGCCTGGAACGTAGAATTCTTCAGATGACTTCTGCTTTGACTCCATCGTCGACAATAAGAGCTGAGTGCAATGCGAGCAAAGTGTTTGTATGACTTATGCTATCTTTATGGATGAACACATTGACTGTAAATCCAAACACATTGTCAGTTTCTAACGTGTGAACTGATTTCCCATAATATTCCCTGTTGAAATAAACTTTCATTCTAGTCTGATTTTGAATATATAAGCTATAATGTGCTTTTGGATGTGTGATAAATTGCGTATGAATGTTTGAAAAGACTTCAATCAATAAAAATTGCTTGTGTGTTGCAATATATATATATATATATATATATATATATAGATAGATAGATAGATAGATAGATAGATAGATATGTATGTAGATATCATTTACTGCTGTACAAACAGACTAGTTACACTTCAGTCAGACACAATTTTGAGAAGTAAATAGAAAAAAAGCTTCAAATACTCTTTCTATATTTAAACTAATTGTAAAGCATCAACTAATGCAATGCCGTAGTGAAATATACCGAATCATACAGAAAATGTATCATGCTCTTCCAGCACCATACCACCCAAAATCTTGTGGTAACTAAACTTCAGGATTTCGTAAAATAATATATAATTAAATTATTGAAAATATAGCTTACCAATTTAAAAATGAAACGTTGATTTTTAATGTTCAACTTCTGAAGACAAAATTGTTTGTTCATATAATTACTCTCAATGCCTTGTTGCAAATGTTAGCGTGAGATTTGCACTTTTAAAAATGTGAGAATTCTCAATATAGCAGTGATGTAAATAAGGGCTATTGTCGTAGAAACATTTTACAATCTTATATTAGCATTCATTTTATGTTTTAACATTTAAAAGTAAAATTTGTTATACTTATCTGCATGATTATATATTCGTAAAGAATATCTGAGAAGTGATCAATACAAGTAAATTCTGAAAGTTCTTAACTATGTCTAAGTTAAGTAGAAATAAATTTTACATTTTCAACACGTCGTTAGCGCGGTTACCTGCATAACACTCTTCGAGATAGTATATAGACATGAAGTATCCCTAACTGTTTAGAATTTTCATTTTAGCTTTACGTTAACGCATTTAGCAACAACTGTGCGAAAACAAATATGAGTATCTACATTATCATTTTGTATCTATCTTATAACTCAAATTGCTTGTAACAAAATGAAACAATTACATATGTTTCAAAATCAGATATATGAAAATCAGATTGATATATGAAAATGAGGATATATGAAAATGTGTTTCTCTTTATTCTGGGTTATATGGGAATTAATAAATAAGCAATAACCATAATCTCATATGAGTTTGTTAACTCTATTAATATACATATTGTCAATCGCTTAGTATCCAACCATGAATAGCAACCATTGCTATTAATGATTTTAAAAGACAATTCGAGATTCAAGTTTCTAAGATATATTTTAAATTTATACAATCTAAAAGTAACCAAATTCATTACTTTAACCCCGAGTTTTACAAAACACGATTATTTATGTACAAAAGGCTGTATCTTGTAGAAAGTTGATTTCACATTTGGAAAAGTTCGGTTTGACACAAGCGGCTAACCATCCTGAAGTAGACCTCTTGTTTTTTTCGCGACAAGATACAACTGCTTGCATGGTGCCTTCATTTTTATTCTGACTGACTGCTACCCGTATAATATGTTTCCTCCTTATGAGGGCCTGTGAAATAAATTTTTAAAGGCCATACATATTTTACGTATATTCAAATATGTTCAGGCAAACTATGTTAATAATCGAAATGTTTTTTTGAAGAAATAAGTCGGGAAAGTGACACGCGATTACTGAAAGTGGAATATGAAAGAAAATACAGTATGTGAGAAAGTATGTGGAATAGTATGTGAGAAAGCCCATAGCTTCATGATAGACACTTCCAAGTGTATGGAAAATGAACTATAGAGCAGGTTTTGTCATTATAAGAAGTGTTGATGAAATTTATTTGTATATAGTAGATACACGTCTTCTCACAACTTCATTTATCTACTTGATGATTACTTCAGTTAACAAAAAAAGTATACTTCCATTGTCATGATATGAAATACATTATATTTATCAGAATTGAAAAATATTTGTATGTTTCCAATTTTGAAAGAAAACAGACGATTTGTTTAGCGTATATTATAACAAGAACGAAAAGCAATAATGAAGTAATTTAATGCGGACTCAGGTGAGTGACGACTATAACAACTTAGTGTAATGTTAAAAAGCATATCTATATTTTGGTCTGAATTGATTTGGAAACATTGATAGAATATAATACACACTTGTCATCAAAATGGCACACCAACAAGGCAAGAAAATAGCATCCCTATACATCTCAGACAGTTACCATAGGTAAAATTAGCAATTAATTATACTTAACGCTCTGTGCGGTATGTGAAAGCGTTTCGAAATAGAACTGTCGAAGATCAGTAGCGTGTGTACCCACCGTGGGCATTCGGAACGGCTGCAACACCAAGCTATGGAGAGGATGAGGGTGTCCTCTTAGGGCATGACAAGCCATGCGTCTTCGACAGGATGCTACATCTCATAAAGCAGTGATTTAAATAAGGATTATGATCGTAGAGGTATATAACAATGTTATATTAGTATTTATTTTATATAGTAAAATTTAAGGTGAAAGTTGTTATACGTATCTGCATGATTTTATACTCGTAGAGACCATCAGATAAATTTTCAATATAAGCATAGTTGATGAGGTAACTGGCGACAGGCGCTATGAAAATCATGGACTATCGGTTTCCAATCGCCAATAGATCTAGTGGACTATCGCCAATAGTGAATCCAGTGTACAGCCAGGAAGGTTAGGTCATCTCCGGCCACATGTAAGCTTGCGTTATGCAGCAGATTGTGTTCTTCGGCATGACCTGTATTAAAGAAAGGCAACCGGATTCAACAAATTATCGATGCATTCTTTGCTGTTCACATGTCTGTCAATGGGTAAGAGACACAAACGTACATGAAATTAAATTGCAACGCACACCGTAACACTGATGCGAGACAACGTGGCGATGCAAACGTAGTTGTTGCTACAGAATAGTACCAAGATACCGCTAGAGATGGTTCGGACCAACCTGATGCTGCAAAAAAGAGCGATTCAACTGAAAAGGGGCTGCCTTGCTATTCGACGATAGCGATACCAATCGTAGTTGCTCATACTTAAGCTGTGCACTCAGCGGAAGCCGCACTAATGATGTTTGTGCACACATGCCACATTCTGCAGACGATTTAGCGTTATTCATGAGGACATTGGGCGCTGTGCAACATCCGCCAGTATGTACGCCAATGTTCGGAATTTTTCTGTTCGATCCGCTAGATTTAAATGCGCAACTAAGCTCCGTGTCCTCACTGCCCTTGATATAGCGCCAGATTTAATATAGGTCATGAAGTTCTTTATTGCCTTCGGAGATCCATCAGGTCCAAATCGTTTCACTTAACACGCTGATCAGGAAAAACCAGTACCAAAGTCGATAAACCGTGTTCGGATTTTCCACAATTCTTCCGCGACCAAAGACGGAAACTTTCTGCCACAGTTGCTGTACTCAAGAACGAGGTATCTTTTTGACCATATACATACATTTTTCCAATGCCGACAGTCGACTACCACAGCATTATGGCTCTCTGATCTGCCTCCGATTGCTGTTCTTAGATAGCACCTCTGATACGACATGGAGTTTTCGTGCTAATCAGTTGTTTAACTTTCCATGATCTACGCGTACATGTTCTAAAACAAATATTAATCTGAAATCTCCTTCTTGATGATTTATTTGTAATGACAAGCAGTGTAGTTTCAACAACATTTTATAGGTTTTAATTATTTTTTATCGAAACTACTTGTGTTACGCTTTGCAGAATTGAATTTCAAAATATATTCGTTTATACATTTTTTATGTTGGACTAATTAACGTTCATTTGCAGATCAGAATGCGACTTCAGAATTTACCACCACAATGGTACCGGGCGGTTCCGAATCTCCAAGTAATTCAGCCTAAATCTTGATGTATTGTAGCAATAATAAGGTGAATGGGTTTTCAGGGAAATGTATCTTCTTAGTTTCTAAAATGTGTTCAATAAAGGATTTCGATTACAATATATGTTCAGTATTTCGTTTTATATTCACTCGCTTTTGTGCCTTGCTTCAATATCCTTCTGATTTTAATTATTACTAATAGCCTGTGTTCCTTAAAATGTACGTTGTATCATAAGAAAAATGTCTAATGCATCATTTTTTTTTATATATTTCATTGAATAAATCTAGTTCTTATCTAAGAGAATCAATCTAAGAATACTTTATATTTAACATTCCGGTAGATGTGCCCTCGAAACTTCCACTAGTGGGAGCGTTTTGGCCATTATGCAGCAATCAGATTGTTCCCAGTTTTACCACTAAACTTGTAACTGATTACAAAAAAATGCCACATATTTGATAAATATTTTGGATGAAAGAAGGATAATCGGAAATGTATTTGAAAATTATATATATATATATATATATATATATATATATATATATATATATATTTCAAATTTTCCCTTTGGTCATAAATATAAATCTTATTTTCAACTCAGAGACGATGTTATGCTATTGTTTTTATCCATTACAATCTATTTACATTTGTAATACAATTTTCCGGCGAAGTTTGTCATTCAGAACTTCTGTTTAATATGTAAGTAAACTTTCTGAATTCTTTTGGTTTCATGCAATTAACAGAAGCTGTGAAATAATAAGAAAACTGCGCACTAATAATAATAAGATAATACTAGTAATCTGAAGAAGCACTGCGGACATGATGGTCAGTTGGAAGGCATATGAACTGGAAAACGATGAAACTTATGTGAGAAATTTCATGATATCACCAGCTTAAACATTGGATGTTAGAAGAATAGGATGATATTAACCTTTTAAAGTTAATCCTTATTTTGGGATTAGTTGGCCTGCAAGTCCGCATGAACCCTCTCCTCTTATCCACTAACCTTGGGCAGGACGCTGTAAAGTAAGTCAACACCTCGACAGTCAATTCGTCTTAAGAGTTCTGGACTAGCGCTGCTGTAGTCAGCTGTAGTCCTAATCAGAAGCAGACTAAAACACAGGAATGATGAACATATTGACTACTGAGTTCTCGCATGTTGAATTATTCCTGACTTCGCGGTCAGTTCAGGTTGTTCTTTTTAGACGTAGAGCAGTATAGAGAGCGAGGCAAGCATCTTTTTCATTGCAGTAACAAATTGCTGGTCCATAAACAATTTCTTCAAGTTAGGTCCAGATACGATTAGCTTCATCACGTTATTTCGAGACTTAGTATTTAACTAATACGAGGAGACGAATTCAGGTATATTGTTATTCTCTAACTAAGTTTTCGTTTCGAAAACTTCTTCTAGTAAACATTTTCGTAACAATAGCCCAAGAAGATAACATTATTGTACATAGTAGAGATTCAGCGTTCAAAAGAAAAAATATTATTTGTGTTGCTGCGCTTGCTATAGAAAAAATAAGACGGGAACAAGATAATATTTAATGACTTAGATGGTGTTTTACTAAGGTTGCATAAACTACTTTAATTAGAAAAACCTCCTAATCTCATGAAGTGCTTTTTAGAATATTTTCAAATCAAGAAAGACGGGATGAAAAGCTGTTAATTGTTTATTATCGTGTGCGAATTGGAACATTGTTATCATTCAAGTGCTATTTAGAGAACTGTTCACATAGTCAACAGGGCATATTTTACTTTTCAAATCTCTATATACACTAGTGTACTAAGTTGCATCCCGCAATGAGGTGGAGAGTAGTCTAAAAAGGACGGAAAGAGAGAAAGTTGAAAAAAACTCAGGTATAGAAGAAAAGCAATTCAACTTTCTACCTTACGGACTCAAAATATTTTACTCATGAAGTAAACAGACTGTGGGAAACACTAGTCCAAAAGCAGTTCATTGAATGCAGACATTTCTTCAAATAAGGTCGTTCTGTCTTTTTGCAACTAGGTCGCGTCATTTGAAAGTGTCAGTGGAGAATCGGTATTTCTTCTATAATTCTATATTCTTATTTGGTATAGATATGTATCCGTTTTATGTGTGTATATTCTTTCTATGGTCCACCACAATTCTGATTATGTCCTCTACGTTAGAAAACGTTGAAGACATTTAGTGATATTCTATTGTAGCTGAAATAAGTACTTCCTACATATGAGAACTCATTCAGACATTGGTAGTGAAACGTGTTATTGTGCGTGACTGGTGTATTTACAGTACATGAGAATTCATAAGAATGCAAGAATTGAAGTATACACTTTCGAATACGCACCTGCATTGGTGAACCTCGAAATTACTACATTTAACCCATGAAAATTCATATGGGCATACAGTAATGTGATAAAATCCTATTGTGACTAGTAAGAACTGATGAGGAGTAAATCATATATGTTAGCCTTCGCCGTGATTCTGAATATCAGTGATTATTTTTTTTTTATTTTAATCAAGATCATTTTATCTGCAAACTTTTAAACGGTGTCAACGAACAGCTACTAAAGTATAATTTGACCACCTGTATATTTTAAAAAGGGAATACTAAACTTCAAGCTATTTTTGATGTATGTGAATTGTAATTGTAACTTACCTTTAATTCCCACGAAATAACATTATTTTCATCCGTACATGCGTTACAAATTTGTAATAGTATTTTGATTTGATAAAACGTCCCATCCTTCCAAGAATATTATATTATTCTTGATAGGTAAGAATAATATATAGAAAATAACAGGTGATTTCTATAATACTTTTCCTCCTTGTCAATATCTTGTTTCCGAAACAGCGCTCGAACTCTGCACACCACAAATTATAAAAATTGGAATATTAACATATATTAAATTGGAATAAAAATTAGAGATAAGGACAATGGCTTAACAATATTTAGTTGCACAAATATACATAATGTATTGTGGTATAATGTTTCTTCACATAATTTTATGGTATATTACATGGCAATGCATAAAATAATATTAATAGTTGCTTGAATAAAATATTCATTCATTGTTTTCATCCAGCTTTTCATTATTGAGTTCAGAAAATAATTCATCACTATGTACATAGTGTATACAATGCATTAGCATGTATTCCGCTGATGATTTATCAGGGCTACTGCTGCGTTTTTTGCTTGGATTATTTTATGTTCTGAATCTGATTCAATAATATCTTATTTACTAAGTTCTTCGGTTGATGGTACATCCGTAAATATTTTAGAGACCTCAGGAGTCATCTTTATCGTAAAAAAGTGCCGCTAATAAGTGTAAATTACAGTCAAACCAAAGACCACACAGCGTCAAGTACATCACAAAAATGTTGCTTATTACTTTAGCTGTTTATTAGGGACTAAATTATAGTGAGAAATGTTAGCTACAATGTTGCAAGTAGTGAGATATAACGGATATGCAATACTTACGTGAACTTATTTCCAGTGCGTACGCTATCAATGATACATCAAATAAACTAAAACTTGCAGTAAAGTGCCACGGCTGCGTCAACCGAAGGGTTAAGCTACTATGTAGCATCTTGCTTGATGGGCGTCAAAACTATTTTTATTTCCCGTAATATCACACGTTTCTTAATAATATTCATTTTCACGGTCCATGTAATAATCAAATTACAAATTAAAACTTATAATACATTACATCGCTAAGCAAATTTATTAACTTCACTAAATCTAAACTTGCATATATTTAAGAATAATATTAATTTCGACTTTAATAGTTATAGTCATAGGACGCCTCCCGCCTAATGCCTAGCAAAGTGAAAAACGTGATGTAAGATCGATTTCAAAAGCAACAATATATCTTCGGATGTGGCTGTACAATCGCTTACAGTTTTTCGGTATTTACAGATCTAGAATCTTCTGTACGAACGTGTACAAAAGTGCTTGATTATGTTGAAATTTAAGTATCATGGACCACACAATTGTATTTAACTCTCAAGAATCCTTTTTAGCCATAGCTGTACATGACATCTTTATAATTCTGTTAGAGCATCCGTTCGATGTGGAAACTGTAGGTAAAATGAATAACTTAATAAATAATGAAACATAACAAAGTTATATTCTTAATAGAATTCGAAGATCTAAGCAAATACATGTAAACAGGCTCCACGCTAGTCTGGAACTGACATGTACCTGTAAATGAACTATTTACATGTGAAATTGATGGGATCATGCGATTTGAACCTAACGAGGAAAGCTGATTTACTGATACATGGTACCACTTCATTTTAAACCAGTCCGTCAGGATTAATTTATCCTGTTTACTATCCCGAGTGATCTACTATGTCCGAAATCAGAGCGGTATAGATCTGTTAACAGAGAACCACATATCGATCTTTTGCTTCATATCAGATAGAAGATAAAGAATGCTGCAGTAGCGTAATGAATATATTGTTCGGTGCTTATTACATTGAAGGTGGATAAGATTTGAGTCAGTTTGGACCGTATATTTATATGTAAATGTAATCAGACACCACGTGTCTGTTAATATAAAATATTTTAATGATGCTGCTTTGTTCTCTTAATAAACATTCTTCCACGCGCCTGCTCTGTCTACGCTAAATTACAATGTTTTCCGTCATTTGTACTGTGGGCACAGGTTACATCGTAGCTTGAGGAATTACGTATTCCATCACAATCTCGGAAATTGTAGGCGTTGTTATGTAGTTGATATTGTTGCACTATTTAAATAATAAAATTTCACTTTTAAGTGGCAAGCTTAGGTGCGGACTGCGGGTTCAATTTGACTTCCGGCATAAAACACCTTGAATAATCAAGGGCAAGTTATTTTGAACAACATACACGGTCTAGTTTTAGGTCTCTTGATAGCAAACTTATAGCAAAAGGTACCTTATATTCTCGTTCATTTTGTAAGTCCGTCCGTGTCCAGAAACTAAATATATGGAGCTACATTGCATAGTGAGAAGTGTGAGGTATCGTTGGAAATGTTTTGGCTAGACTAGCTCAGAGTCACGCTAACCGGCTTGATAAGCTACAGTAGTTCAATTTTTCAGCCATTAAAAGTCATAGTCCACATTGCTTCTTCAATTTAGAAAGATCTATATGCGCCAAATTTCGCACAAACTTTATTACACTGAAGTCGGTTATGTCTTCAAGTAACGTACTTCCCAGTGTCACAAATCTAATTTAGATAAAACAATATTTTCTACAAATTACTTGCATTATTTCACTCCGTTTATTTGGACGGAACCATCAGAAACGTTTTGATTGGTGCAGTCTTTCAGTGTTGTCATTCCGATTTAAATTAATTGTTCAAATTGCATGTATTTAGTTACCTGTGCAAAATTTGACATACATATTATTCGACGCAGTGCAGCACTACTGAAGGGGTCAACGTTTCCAATCACCTCGCTGTCTAATGCTGCCAACCCATGTCCTTCAACATTATTTGTTTCAAACTTTTACCGTTACTTTTCATATAGCATCACCAAACTTGACATACATATTATTTAAGAAAGTGCAACAAACTATGTGTAGGCTATTCCTTTCCCCAGGAACCACGTTTACAGTGTTGCCAACCAGTTACCACAACTATATATCATCAAAAATATCCTTTGGAGACATCCCTGATATGTCGTTTGAAAAATCTTTAGACAAGCAGGGAACGTGAGTAAAACCTTGATTTATTCAGTAGTTCAGTAGTTTCAAAACCAATTATTAAATAAAAATAGTACATAACAATAAATATTAATATATGTATGGGTGGTTGTTAATGTTATGTTTACATCTATTACCAAGTAGAGTTCAATGTACTCTTTGAATGGATTTCACCACGAGTTTACCGGTCGCTCATCAAACTCTAGTTTCATGGGTTCACCCTTGTTTAAACCATGAAATCGTCAGTCACTGTCTGTGAATTCGGTTTAGGTTAGGTACTGTTTCAACTTTCTCGATCTCTTCCTTGAAATTACCACCCAGCATTATCTTAGCATTACCACCCAGCACTTCTATGTCATATACTTTCTTGATTTGGTCCCGGAAGTTCTGAAGTAGCTTATTCTGTTTGTTCTTATTGTCTGGGTAGGGTTCTACTGATAAACTATATGTTTTCAAACTTGAACTCCTTCTTACATTTTGGCTGATTTGTTCCAAAAGTTTATTTATACTCTTTGGGTTATTTTTCTTGAATTTTCTAACAATAAATGCTCTCCCCATTTTTCCCCTCCCTTGTTTCTGTTTATTTTCTGTGAATTTTGAACCATAATTCCTGACTTTTGAAGAGTGAGTTCTCTGAGGGCTATTGGATGTGCCAAGTCTGTGTCTAAAAATTCTGGCTGTTGTAAATTGTTTTTACAAATACTAATGCAATTAAATAGTAATATTTAGGCTTATTTTTTCACCACGTATATCACTTATGTCTTGTCTATCCAGCGGGATGTACACTTGAACACTGAAGCGGGGACTTTGTCTCGGAGCAGAGACAAAAGCGGTGTCCGCGGCTTCCGTTTCTCTGCATTGGTAGATAGTTCGTGCTAGTCAATAACAGCAAATGAGTCCATGGAGTCCATGAGTCTTCCCAATGCAACCTGCTTTAAAACACATAGTTAATATTTTTCAGACCCACTCATATACGTGTATCCTATAACAGTCATTAGTTTAATTTGCGATAATTGTGCGCAGCTCTCTCGCATAGGAATACTGTTCGTGTTAGTCTTCCGTTGATAACCTTTTGTGCATGGGATTTTTCGAAGCCTTTCAGATGACATTTCCCACATTGGATTTCATTTTTTGACATATTTTTACCTTTTTCTAAGTTATTACAGTTTAGGTGGTTGCTTATTAAAGTTTCTCAGTTCCCTTCCTTGCTTGCCATTTACTGTATTTCGAGCTATAGTGGTAACTTGAAGTTCATTTATTTATACTCAGACACTAGCTTGTGTTATATAGTGATCCGATATACTATAATAGAGTGTATGAACAGGTTGTAAATGTCTCCATATAATGATGAATCCAGTTTGAACTTTATTTGAAGTTACCACATTCGCGTTCAAGCGCTAGCCTGCATTATAAAGTGATTGTATATTGTGTACACTCAGGTATGAAAAGGGTGTAAATATTTCCATATATCATTGATTACAAATTCAAGACCATTGGTTTCTTATTGTTGGTAAAAGGTTAGTGTATAAGTACTATAGGGAACAATCTTAATTAAAAAAAAAACGTTATAACTTTAGCTGTTGGGTTAGAGTGAATTTATAAATAAATCAATCTATTCCCGATTACAATTACTTGCCTGGCTTGAATGAAGTGGACACGTATGACTGTCATCAGTTGCATCTTCTAGAATATTTATAAAGGCCCTGTATGGAAACAATACAATAACAAATAAAATTAGCACAATCTTATGTTTATAGTTCGATCCTCTCTCTATATATCCTTTTTATTGAGGTCTTATCATAAGCTCTTTCTATACTAATGCAAAATCAACTAATTTCTGCTTGGTTGCAGTAACGTTTTGGTTTGGAATATGTAAATTATATATTGTTATCGATATTGACAAAACTAGATATACATATAAAGTAAATTTATCTGTGCTCTTTGCTTTCTATCTACTAGGATAACACAAACAAAGTGAGAACTTGTCAGATTAAATTTATCATATATTTTACGTATAACTGTATAATTTGGGCTAATTTGTAAGATCCATTTGCATCTATGTAACTTAGATGAGTGTACATTATTATAGGACAGAACAACGCATTAAAATATCTATAGCACCCAGGCGAACCCCTTATCTTCATATCTCAAGATCCTTGGACTGATAAAATGAAAAATTCAAGTACATTTACTACTCAAATAAGGAACAAGTTTGACTTGCGGGCAAATCCGTATGAGTTGTAGAAAGTTGACAAATGCAGTGGCACTACTATTCAGCAACGAGGAATAATGTGATGTTGTTATCGTGTATGGTAACTGCAATGGTAGTGGAAGGCCCGGTGTGGAGGTAAATCGAAGCAGATTTAGTAATATACACGTTTCACACCATACCACATTTTATAATATGCTTGTCACCCTGTGTAAAACTGGTACATTCCGAAAGGCCAAGAAGGTGCACGACGTGCACGGTGCTGATGATGATAACGTACTAGAAGCTTTAGAAAGAAGCTCATATGCAAGTATTCGACGAATAAGTATACGAAATGTTCAGTCTCCGACTCAGTCGCACAATGATGGTTATCCCTTATTTCATGATCAAAGAGTTGTAACCCTATTACAAAATATGCTCACCGAATTAACCATATGCATTTGTGTTATGCCGACGTTGTAGCAATAGTGACAATGAAGAACCAGAGGTAGTGCATATGTTTGCTAAATATCTTTATTCGGTTATGTGGTTTAACTAATTGATTAAAAGAACATTTAATTTCAATTACCTAGAAGTATTAATATATGCACATTGACATACTTTTCCTTTTAACTAATTTTCAGGTTGTCTGTTATTTAATATTGTAATTCAACAGTCATTGCAGTATACGTAATTCTACCTATTGACCCGACGAGACATGCAACCCAACGTCAGATCAAACCAGAACGTAACAAGTGATTGTACCACGGACAGAGCAAAAAATAATTACATTTAATTGATTACGTGGCTTTTGTTTAAAATAGTATTTCCACGAAAATTACTGGAAACCGCTTCTCTTGTCTTGACAGTATTTTATTATATTAATAAATATATTTCTTCGTGTAGTTTTGGGAGTTGTTATGTCAGGCAAAATATATTCTATTGTAAAACCTATCTTTTCGTTCTGTGATCCCAATGCGAACGACCGTTTCTCTCGTAGGTTCGGAATTTGTAGTGCAGTGGTCCAACTTGATGGGCAGCAGGCAATATTTTTTCTAGGTAGTATTGGAACCTGTGGCTTTTTCATTCTCACCAGTGGAAGAACCGAGTTGTGATGAGTTCGTTTATCAGCGATAGGAACGGTGCTTCAGCTCAATTATCTTTGACGACCTCTTTTATGTAACCGTCTCTCTGGGGTACGAAAATAGCTTGCCGTCTCTCCACATTACGCCCCTGACCACAGCAAGCTTCCCAGTGTTCAGCTAGCTCGCTGCGTTGCTCAGGCCAACACCGCACAGGCTGCTACATAAATATTATGCGACTCATTTTTTACATCTGTTTAGCTCCAAGTGAATCTCTATTTTTCTGAACTAAATTTATTCAGTTACGTTGTGTGTTATGGGCCCGTATTGAGTCCAATATATATGTAAATGTATCAATGCCTGCTAGTATATCTTGAGACCTATTAATCAACAAAATGGGTGCCATAAAGGAGGTAAAAGAAGGTTTTGCTGACTGCCCTTCCTATACAACAGATGCACGTGAAAGAAGTAGTAAAAGGTGTTTAGTTGACTATCATTCCCATAAAACAGGTGAACGTGAAGAAGGAAGTAAAAGAAGAAAGTGAAGCTAGAGTGTTGATTGAGCTTTTCACCATGGAACACGTGTTTCCGAATTGAAAGTTAGTTATCAATGTGATTTTCCAAATAAGATTTCGGAAATAGAATGAAGGTTCATATGGAAGAAATTAAAAACCAAATGCTCACATGGAAGGAACTCAAAGCAAAATTGTATCACATGAGAGAGAAACTAAAATTAAGATAATCACTGAGGTCACACAGAAAAAATAAAAGCGAAATGAAGCCACGTATGGAAGAAATTTAAAAACATAGTGAAATCAGTGAAGTCACACATATAGTAAAGCGTAATAAAGTCACATATGGAAGCAACTAGGATGGAATTGAAACTTCTGTATATCAAAATAGAATCCAACTGTTTAGAAGTAAAATTGCAATTGGAAAACATAAGTATGGGATGTGAGCAGTCCACGGCAGCCCTGAAAGAAGACATTGAGAAAATTACCAACAATGTTAAGGAATGGAATAGGCAGTTACTAGAGACATGGAAAACATACGGAGGACGCTGACCAATTGAGAATAGAGCAACAGCGACTCAAACAGGAAGCGGAAGAGTTGATCACCGATAAATATTCGGAAATAGAAGAAAAGTACAGTTAAAATAACATTTCACTTTAATTTATTTTATAAATTTGATCAAGACTACGTTGCCTAAGGGCTATCTTGCAATTGATGTTAAACTAATATTTTCTTCAACATACGAAGTAAGCTCTTAGTCATGCAAAACTGTTTGTGTTTTCACAAACACTTGCTAATGAAATGTTTAGCTCCATAAAGAAGATTATGAAAGACCCTGGAATAGAAATGTTGAACCAACAATCTATATAAATATGTTATTGTAAATTGAATCCTAGACACGTTTGTAAAGTCTCTAGAAAAACGCCCAAAACCATCTTCTCTAACACAGTAAGGATATGAAGTATAATTTTGAGCTATCTTGCTTCTCTATTGGTAGTTGGATCAAGACCATTTGTGATTCAAAACTCTGAGAGCCTGAAACAAGTAATAAAAATAATTACAACATTATATCAAACGGGTGTTGTTATGACGGCTATTGGTAGATGGAACAGTTTCTTTTCCTCGGAGTACTACACCGTCTGATATTATCACGCGCAGACTTTGAACGTGAACGTCCCAATTCTCCTGTAAGGAGCACTGCTGGAGGGTAAGGCTTTTTTGGTCACGGCCTAGGACAATGGCAGCCCTACTACTCGTACTTGAAGCTTTGTATCATACTATTGTTCAGGCAAATTCCGAAATCAAGGGTTGTGGAACGGCTATACCAATAAGAAGTCCTCTGAATCTCGGAAAAAACGTACCAACATCGCAATAGAGATGGATGTGTGCAAATGGCGGGAAACGGTCGCGGATCACTTGGCGAACGTTGGAAACTCGAAAAATGATGAAAACATTGTATTTAGGCGGAAAATCGAGTTTACTGCATCCGGAGCCACGCCCATAAAACCAACTAATTTGCGTCGGTTTACTTCTTGTTCCGACCAAAATATTGAAAAGAACCACTTTAGGTTGTATTTCGTGAAATAGCTTAATGAAAGTGTTTTCTTCAGTATTCCCATAAATATAAACACTTTTCAAAGCTTTTAGAATAGTTTATTACTCTTTGCAAAAACTAAACTCTTTCCAGTATTTTGAGATTCTACTGGTAAAAAAGGTTAAACACTCACTGAACCGCTAGAAATCTGATGTGCTATTACGAGACAATGAACAAAGTCAATATCTGAACAGACTACGTGATGCACACTTTAACTTTTATATATGCATTTATATTTTATAAACGCAATAAATTTTACAAAATAATACTGCGTCTGAATGCGTTAGAACAATATTAACATAAAATAATAGATCACTTTACTAATGAAGTAAAGTATGTACTTCATGTGTAAGTATGTACTTCAAGTAATTTGATATACAACTGGGGAAAAATGGACATTTTTTATTTGGGCCAGTATTTTAGCGTTTGAATTCAGACCGTCACGATTCGACCTTTTACGCGTAGTTAAAATTCACAAATATTGATGCAACTGTCAGGATTCGAACCCAAAAGCATCGAGTCATTGGCCATATAATTAGGTACTTTCCTGCATGTTGATATTGCCTGAGTCTCTCTCCTCTTTCGGCTTCTGTTGTCGTTCTTTAAATATGTATATAGGTCTTTTTACGGAAGCAAGGCAGTTATTGGTAGGTACGTGCCTTCGCTTTTTCTGAGTATAGATTCATGAATATAATTTTATATGTTTTATGTCTTCGTCTGTTACTAAATTGGCTTTCTCCAGGGTACGCATGTTTCTGTTTTAGTGAGTTCTCTCCTGTGGAGTAATGTCTTTCAAGCTAGACATTTAAGAATTCCTTGTTTGCAATCACCTTATTTTCTTTTTACTATTACTAACTCAAATCGTATGATTGAGTCTTTCTTTATTTAGTTTAATCTGAAATACATCTAATTAGTTATCCAGCAAGAAGAAAACATACGATAATTATTTGACAATTATAAGAAAGTCACTTTTTTTACGCAGGGATATCATATAACTTTACGAATGATGATCTCGGATGTAAGGAAGGAGAGTTCATTCCTAGAAGTTTGATATGCGACGGAGATCCAGATTGTCTAGATGACGAGGACGAGGATCCGAATATGTATGTTAAGATCAACGATTGCCAGCTGTTTCTATGCCTCTATTTACTCAAACTTACGAACATATTTAGTGTATTGACACTACTAAAGCAACAACATTTTGTACCAATTTCTCAACATTATTTTCTTGTTTGTTGTCAATTTTGCGGCAATGTTACTTGAAGGATACTTTACACCCATACCAGGTTAAAATTTAAAAAAAAACTGTTTTTTACGGCATGTTCTGCAACGTTTTAAGCTTCTGAGCGATCATCACAACCATGGCACTAGGTCTCGCGCAAGTGGAAAGGACTGCCAGTTTCAATCAGAGACTCAACTTCATTAACAAGTTTTAAATCTATGGTTTACAGCTACCTCTTACAGCAACAAACCTAAGATATGTTTGAATAGTATTCTGTCAAAACGTCAATTTCTATCCAATAAATACTAGTATCTATTTAGCTGTCAATGTAAATTTATTTTGTAAGTCGATAATATTAGCTTATATACTCTCATGAGCTCCTGCGTAGCCTAATCGGTAGCACGCTCGACTTCAGTAAGAGCGGTACCGGGTTCGATTCCCGGTGGGGGCTCAAAACCTTCGGTGTTGACCCAGCATCGTGAGGACAACTGGGGAGTTGCTGTGAATAAAAGGCAGTGGCGATCACAGTCAGAGCTTCGGCTTTCCTCTCCCAACCCGTCTGGTCAGCGTGGGAGCAGTAGACCAATTCCTCCCTTCGGGGAGAGGCCTCATCCACTAGTGGATTGAATATGGCTGTGATTTATTATTATTATTATATACTCTCATGGCGCTCATAGCATTGCATTTATGCCTATATATTTTCGTGTATGTGCGCGTGTGTGTGTGTGGGGGGGGGGGTATTAAACTTTGGATTATCTAAAATCTGTAGTGTAGATAAGTTTTGTTTGGTTTCCTCTCTTTTATTTTTTGCTTTATTTTGTTGACATTTATGAAATTCTTTGTATTATAAATCTCTTCCATCTTATAGTAGTGTTTACCGAAACTATTAATTATTCTCTCTGTATTCATGGTTGAGTGGTAGAAAAGGCAATGTGGGCCTTAACTTTGCAATGCAAAACAAGACGTAAAGAAATAAAAACTACAAAGCGTCCAATTTGTATCTTTTTCGCATTTTTGACAGGTTTTATTATGACACAAGTTCTTCCATATGGTCACTTTTTGTATTCTGAATCTTATTTTTAGTTCTGGATTATTCTATTCTATGAAGCTTAGCAACTTTGGAAGTAGTATCCCCCATAAAGCCTGAAGAGTGATCATGTGGGCTCTGATAGCCAGGCAATATGTCCGTGGGTGAGCGTTGGTCTCATGAAAACTTTGTAAGTATTGATCAGTGTACGTGGCTTTAATCACCATGTTGTTCCTACTAGGCTTTTCAGTAAATTAAGTCGTTTTTTTTGCTTTAGTTACGATATGGTTTAGTTGAGGTGTCCATGTGAGTTTGGTATCGAATATCACTCCAAGGTATTTTACTGTTTTTGACGGTTTGATCGGTACGCCATGTACTGTAATCTTAACTTTTCGTGGGTTGCGTTGTGTTCGTGATCTTGTCTTTGGTGGTAGAAATACAACGGTTTGTGTTTTCTCACTGTTTATTGTGCGTTTCCAGGTTCTGCACCATTTGCTGAAGCTACCTATTTTGTTTTGTAGTAGCCTGTTGATACCTTGTATGGTTGAGGCTGTGTCGTCGGCAAATTGGAATGTTTGTACATTATTAGGAAATTCAGTTAAATCGGCTACATATAGTAGGTATAATAGTGAAGAAAGTGATTAGCATTGTGGTACTCCAGATTTTAGTAAGATTGGGTGTGAGAGTGATTCGTTGATGGATATATATGTCATACGATTTGTGAGGAAGGAATTAATGTAGCGTATATATTTCTGATACACTCTGGTAGCAGAAATGAGTGTAGTTTGTGTAATAGTCCTGTGTGCCACATTTTATAAAATGCTTTTTCCAAATCGAACGTAAGTAAGCATGAAGGTGGTGATTTATGGAATTGGTTAGATATTGCTGTTGTTAGTCTTAGTAGTTGATCTGAAATACTATAGTTAGGTCCGAATCCAGCTTGTGATATAGGTAGTAAATTATTTTCATTTAGATGTTCATGTAGTCTGTTGACAATTATCTTCTCCAGTATTTTACTTAATGTGGAGTTGTATGGGACGATACGAGGTGATTTTGCTCGTTGGTTTGTTAGGTTTTGGAAAAAGCAGAACTTTTGAGTATTTCCAGTCTATGGGAAAATATCCTGTCCTCAGTATGAATGTATATATTGTTTCCAAAATTGTGATAAAAGTCGGTGGTGCTTCCTTGATTAGTTTATATGTTATTGTGTTAAATCCAGGAGCTGTATTCCGTTTCCTGCCAGGCACTTGACTTATCTCTACCATTGTTATGGGTCTTGTTAGTGGGTTGTTTGGGGGTAGCCTATTGTTTATGCTTGGTCGGAGTGCTTCAGAGTTTGAATCGGAGTGCTGTCGGATCAGATTTCCTACACGAATTGGCATGTAACAGTCGGGCAACGGTGTGAATATATCTTGAGAATGGTTAGCAAAGGTATTTGCTTTGTCAGTATGAGTCTGTGGGCTTTGATTATCTACTATTTTCTGGATATGGAGTTCGTTGTTTTTTGCCTGCTAACCTATGGAAGGTTTTCCATTATTTAGTTGGGTGTGATGTTTCGCCTAGTGCGTATACTTCACAAGATCTTCGTGAGCACATTAACAAACCCCAGCTACGCTAGATCAAGTTATGAATGACGAAAGTTAAACCAAGATTATAAGTATGGAAGTTCAACAAACTGCTCTGCAAGACTTGGTATTTATCTCAACTACATATAGACTACTTTAACAGAATGCGGATTTCAAAATTTATTTTAATAAACTTCTCTTTTTATATCATATTTCGTCCTTATTGTTAGCAAAACACTCTTGTGAGTAATGTTAGTTGCCGTGAACTTAAGTTCTAAGCCTCCTGCCATTTAGCCACTTTCATGCAACTCTGCAATGCACCTGTCTCGATACACAAAAGATTGCGTAGTGCCTACATTTTATCTGGTGAATATTACAAAACAACGGAGACCTAAATTCTGTGACGTACGGTGGATCTATATTATGTATACATTGAACTTTGCGAAAATGATGTATGCCAAATTTTCCTCAAAAATACCAACTAGGTTAAATGTTATTTACTTTGGTGCCCAGAGTAAAATAACTGAAATTGAACTTCAATTGAAGCAATGAAACACATAAGTACAGCAGTTGGCAGTTTCACCTGAACAGGACTCTGACAAAAAGAAGCTTTCTTCAATCAGTTCAGAGTTACACACGAAAATGAAACCTAACAATTAAAGCAATCGGGAACCTAACAAAATGCTACATTTTGATGAAGGTTGGACTGAAAGTAATGAAAAAAGATAGGATTTATAGCCAATAAAAGTCGAAATAGACAGGCAAAAATGCACTAAACCAAGTCAAAATAGGCAATAAAAATAGGAATTTAAAGCTTAAATACACAGTTAAGTAGGTCGTCATAAGTTTTCTCGTTTCCTTTTCCCAAACGTAGACGCTGATTTCAAACCAATAAACATTTATACCGAGCCTCCATATAAACATTTATCCTCCACATCTGGTTGTTGAGATTTATCAACAAGATCTCTCCTTGGGAGAGATAGGGTCGCAGCATTTCATAAAGTATATCATCCAGTCCAGGATATGTATTTCGAACATCCCGCCAGGCAGTTTCAAGTTCAGACTCAGTGAACGAGTCATTAGAGGATTCGAAATTATTAGAGCGAAAGCGTAGAGGAATAATCTCTGTCAGACATTTTATGTGCACGAAATTAGCACTATAATGCTAACAGCTGGATATTAATGCGTCGGCTGCTCCAAGAAAATTAACCATCTCTCCTCTGTCAGTATGCAAGACATTGTTGTGCTTCAGACTAGTCAATGGCCCGGAGTGACAGTTACCTTGCAAACGTCTGACCCGTTCCCAGACGTATCGAATTGGCGTTTATGAATTAATGGAATATACTTCCTCGAGAAAAGACGTACGCTAATTTTGTTCCATGATACCTCCAATATAAGCTTGTGACTGTCGAACTGGAATCAAATTTGCCGTTGTAGGATATCGGCCGAACACCTGTATAGCGCGACTGTGCCGTCGCAGTGCTAGTTCGAACTCTCGGTTCCACCAGGGAACCGAACGTCGGCGTAACGCCCGGCCCGTTTGTGAGATGGAATGGCTGGTAGCTCGTAAAGTTTCACGGTCCATGTACTGTGCAGGGAATGCAGATTGCATTGGAATTCATTATATGTGATATGATTAAACGAAAGACACTGTTGGATTATTACTATGGCCAAATTGAAAATACTTGAGAATTCTTAAAATAATGTACTTAAAGTTTAAAAAGTGTGATAACATCTAAATGGAATCATCACTCATTACCGTAAACACTCTGAAATTATTATTCAAGGTACTACTGGAAAATTACAAATGTTCAATAGAATTGAACCAATGTTTAAAATTTTTGATTCAGATGTTGACATCATGATAAATAAAATTAAGTAACTGTTCTGCATCCTGAACAATAATAAACTTTGACTATAATCTTTAAGAAAATTATATTTCAAACGTATTTTAAATTACAAGTTTATGGAAGTCAGTCTAATGCATTTTAATGTAACGATTGACTATCACATTGGCTAGAATTTGTACTTTGGGTAGACTTTAATATAAGTTGCATAATAATAGAATCAGAATTTAATTTGAATATACAAATACGAGATTGTTCTGACGAGAATGACTAAAACGCACAGTATTAGCATTCAGCTAGTTTGACTCCTTTTGATGTTAGATCTGTGAGTAATACTCATTGAAAATTATGGTGGCAGATAGCCTTAAAATAATGTGAAGAGTTGCTTCAACTCTCATAAGAAGTATTATAGGGGCATGGTCAAACATTTGGAATGGCGTTATTAAAGGTAAATTTTTTGTATGATTTCAATCTTGGACACGTTGACATAAACATATTTTAAGATAGACTCAAGTTATGAACGGGAAGGATTGCTAGTTTAAAATAAAATCGTACGGTGACATGGATTTTCAAAATGACGAGGGTAGAACACGCAGGTGATGGGGAGTTATGCATTTTCAAAACATACGGAGATAATAAATCCACACTACACTATTATAAAATACCTGAGTGGCTTAGTATTTCCAGCATAACCCTTGCGGTTATTTACAAAATAATAGGGAGAGTGAAATAAATAAACATGTTTATGGTGAAATAAATAAACAACATATCCTTCAAGTTTATGAATTTAACTCACTCATTCACAGGCACGATCTTCAAGAGTTAGTAAGCTTAGAATATATCAACTATTCAGGTAAATTAGCAAACAGAAAGGTGACTGGAATTGGGGGCGTCCTTGAAAAAAATCAATATGTTTCACAGAGTAGAAATTGTCAGTGAGTTTCCTGGTATATTAATAACAACAGTCGAAATTTCTACTTGCAGTACACGTATATTATGGAAATCCATCTTGTTAAATGGAGAAGATTCTTAATGTACCCTGACGATGGAGAGAGGAAACCTCAAAAGAGAATGTAACGTTTTCGTTAATTTTCACCATGCATGTATACAAGTGTGCAACATAATATATGAGTGCCTGCTCAATCATTATAAGTATAGAACGGGCAGCCAGACGCTTTAAGTCCAACACATGGTTTTTAGATCAAAATATTGTTTATTGCAGAAAACAGGCTTCCCCAAGTAATTTATAGGCAAACATGTGAGAAACTAAGTTCGCTAGAAATATGTGTTTCGACGTTATAATTCACCATCGTCTTATCAACGACTGGAAATAATCTGAATCGATTTGGTTTGATTTCGAATCATAATATTTTTTTTATAAATGTCTCAAACTGCTTTTGCGTGTATAAGTCTGGTTTCTGAAATAACATATTTAAATATTAATGCAAGTATTTGTCATGTTCCTTATGTAAACACGATGATCATATTGGAAGATATATAAGCGTCAATTTGGAATGGATCGTTTAACATTACGTAGCTAAAAAATAATTTAATATCCAAAACCTCATTCCCGACTATTTAATGGTAACAATTAAATGGATCACTGCTACTGGTAAATTGAAGTGAGATTTCCATTTCCGTTTGGGAAATTTTCGAAGCATACACTTAATTATTCGAGTATTAGTTATAGTTTACATGGAATAAGAAAATATTTCATGTAGGATTCTAGTTTAGAATATCAAATGAAATACGGAAACCACATTATATTCAATAAGTTGTATTCGAAATGTTGTACACAAGAAGTAATTAGACTTTTCTATAGGTTTATACATCCATTTCAGTATACTTATATATTTGATTCCACTTATAGGTTACAGAGAATGGATTGACTGCTCGTAAACACCCGACATCATTGTAGTAGTGGCGGTGGTGGTAGAGAATACTGTAGTCACAGTCTGACCTGAAAATATATGTATATTAGCCCAACAAAGAAGATTTACAAAATTGCATAATATATTAAATTGATAATGTCAATAAATTAACTAAGAAGTACAAACATACGTATGATATTTAGACTACTGACAAATCTAATTTGTCTTATTAATTTTTATTTGTATTTCTAAGATATAATTCAAATAATATTACGAATTTATTTCAAACTTATGTAATACATTTTGTAGATGCGGTATATTATATTTCTTGTCATAATAAAATTCAGCAAATGGTTTGTTGACATTAAAACTATTACATTATTATACAAATGTAAATGAAGCAAATAAAATACTAGCTGTGTAAATACGAAAAGGGAATTTGCGCATAGACGACGTTAGCTGTCACTGTGGTTACCGCAAAACTGCGTCCTTGGCGTCACTTGCTTGTATTGACTGCTGATAACTATTTCCAACTCACAACCAGACCAGTTGCATGTCATGGTGTAGTGTGTAATAGCGTTGAACATGAAGCAATTTGTACCTACAAACTACGATGTGCGGATACCATTGATTTTTTGTTACCATTTAAAAACTGCTGCAGAATCGCATCTCATGCTTATCGAAGCTTACGGTGATCATGCTCTTGGTAATCACAGTGTTATGCGTGGTTTACAAAATTTAAAAGTGGCAATTTTGACGAGAGAAACGAAGAACGTGGAAGACCACCGAAAGAGTTTGCAGACAGCCAGCGAATTGCAAGCTTTGTTTTATGAGGATGACAATCAAACGCAACAACAAGTTGCGAATCAATTAAATGTGACACAATAAGCAGTTTATATAAGTTCAAAAGCCATGGGCATGATTCAGAAGGTGGGAAAATGGGTTTCACATGCATTGACTGAACGACAGCAGGAAAACCGAAAAACCACTTGCTAAATTCTGCTCGCCAGGTACAAAATCAAATCATTTCTCCATGCAATTGTGACTGGTGACGAAAAGTGGATCGATTTCGAGAATCTTAAGCGTAAAATCTCATGGGTAACTACAAGAGAACCTCCGACATCGACTAGAAGACCAAATTGCTATGGCCGGAAGACAATGCTTTGTGTTTGGTGGGATCAGAAGGGAGTGATCTATTATGAACTGCTGAAACCTGGCCAAACCGTTAATACCCAACGTTACCGACAACAAATGATTAATTTGCATGAAGCTTTGCGTGGAAAACGACCAGAATATGAACAAAGACACCATAACGTGATTGTGCTTCACGATAATTCACCCTCCCACACAGAAAAACCGGTCAAGGAAACGATTGCGACATTTGGCTGGGAAATCCATCGACATGCGGCTTATTCACCAGACTTGGCGTCTTCCGATTTTCACTTATTTGCATTCATGGGACACACACTTGCTCACCAGCGTTTCACAACTTAGGAAAATGGCTTTATGGCTGGTTTGCAGTACAAGAGGCACAGTTTTTTGGGTCTGGCATCCACACATGCCGGAACGCTGTGTTTTTTTTCTGTACATAAATTCCGGTTTCATATTTACGCACATGGTATTGAGCTCCGTTGATGTTGGTAACGGGTTCCTCCGCTCCCATTATTATGATATTTATATAAACTTTGAAGTTAATGAAAGGGATGCTTTGCAGCAGGATCAAATATTAAACTGATAGATAAGTTTTTTATGTTTATTTTCTCACGGAGAGATATAAATGTTGAGCACTATTATTGATATAAATCACATCAACAGCTATTGATGCATGTCGATTTTTGAAGCCTGAATTTGAATATTATATCAGGTTGATTAATTACTGTTGAGATGCTTTTACGAAAACATTGTGTTGTTCGCTCTGCGATTACTGTTCGGATCATTTAGTGAATATAAAGCAATTATTTGGACGGGAGTATTCGAACAACATTTAAAAGGAGTGCAAATAATGATATTTCATTTTACCGATCGAATAAAGATGCGAATGGTATTTTAATAATAGTACACTACTTTACCTCCATGGGACTGAAATGCCTATTGTTGAATATGAGAAGAGTCATGCAATGAAGATAAAACATTATATACTTTGAGATAATCGAATATTAATTTGATTTTATATATATCAAAGTATTCATGTATCCAATTCTAATTTCGATTATGATGTAACCACAGAGTTAAATTCCCTGCGCTTTGATATTCGCGACTTCTTAAACTTTCCCTTTCAAACTAGTCATGACGGCGACACACAACAAAAAAAATCGAAAGTAAGTTTGTTCAATGTAAAGTTAAAAATCTTTATTTAAAAAATGGTCCTAATGACACCTTCCCTCGAGAGAACTTGTATTGAGATATTCCTTAGGCTTATTATCTTAAAATGTACGGTAGTTTTGCTATATGTAAGCGTGTGACTAAAAAATAACATGTTTTATTCTTCAACAAAGTTTATAGAAATTCGCACCAAGTTTTTTTTTTATTGATACTCTTAAACGAAAAAAGTGGTAGTGAAAGAAGGAACAAATATTACAATTATTGTGAATTTCAAACAAGCAGTGCCTTATAATACATTTTACACTGTTATACTTATAGCTCAAACCTCGTATAGTAATGATGTAAAAAATGAATAAGGATTGGAACCATTTTAATACATATTTCATGTTTTGAAATTAAATTTTATTTACAACTTTGAAAAGAAAAAAATATAAGAGGTGGTTTTGCAATTTAAAACCTTTAGTAAAGTATTAAATGTTACGGAGAAATCAGGTCCACATAATTTTACAGAGTTTTTAATACCATTACGCTACTTCTATGGCAGCTAAATTTCTCCACAACTATACACATGCTTTTGATTATTAACTATTGTTTCTTTTATTCATTTAATGTTAATGAACATCATATAACATCATTTCGGTTAGAAATATTTTTCTCACTAAATTTGTTTTGTGTATATATATATATATATATATATATATATATATATATATATATATATGTGTGTGTGTGTGTGTGTGTGTGTGTGTGTGTGCGTGTGTGTGTGTGTTTGTGTGCGTGTTTAAAATTAAGTGTAATGCATATGCTTGTGCAACTCAGAAAGTGTAAACGATATCTGCTTCAAAATTTTAGGATGTATATAATGGACACATAGGTGTATGAACGCAAAAGTATACGTATGTACAATATAGAAAATGCATATAAGAGGATATAACATGTCGTTGTGGACATGATTTTGGCTACTGAATATGGACAGAAACCGTTAAAACATAGGCGGAAATCAACGAGAAAAATGAACATTTAATTGTAAGGCATAATGGATACTTCGAACGTGGGGTAGATTGTAATTCATATATCTCAAATTATTTTATATTAACATATGAACCATAAAATATGGTAATCAAGGGAATCGTAAAATCAAATGTTGTATGTTTTTCAACATATTCACTTTTAGTGAAGAGGTTATAAATCACATCTATTCAACTTCACATCGCTTAAACCAACCTACAAATTACACCAAGAACGTTTTAATGAGGCTTAAATAAGGAAAAATAATGTAAAACAGTGTCTACACATTGGCACTAGTTTCATACGTTATGTAGGCATCCAAAGAATGTTTCTATTAAAGTATACAATACAAACATCAAAGATGTGATAATTACAGTACGGTTTTACCCGATGAAACAGCACATAGAGTTATAAAACTTAAAAGGAAGAATCACAATAATTTAGTTTGTCAGTACCATCACTGCTGAATACTTTTCCTCAAGTCAGTGTACAGTGAACCTAGTAGACTCGTTCCTATTTCCTAGGGAACAGTATATAAAACATTCTGAAAATCAACAACTAGGAACTAAGACTAAAGATGTTGTTTCAACACTATTTGGAGATTATCAAGATATAAGAAAATAGTGCATTTGAAATACGTCTAACTCTCAGTAATTATTATAGAGTAAAACAGAAAAAAATAGTAATTCTTTCGAATAATACCAGAGAAAAAGAATGAATATGCAAAGGATACGTACTGCAAAGATCCTTATTTTCATCGCTGGCATCTCTACAGTCCTCATCTCCATCACATGTATAACTGCTAGAAACACATTGGCCCGATGAGCATTGAAACTGATATTCTTCACAAACTCGGTTCTCTGTATAAGGAGAAAGTAACAATATTAAAAATCCTCATTTCTATCTACAAGAGTAGTGTTTCATTAGAAATGTAATTTTGTCTTTAAAATGCTGAAATTACAATTTAATACAAGATAGTAAAATATCTGGAAACAACTTTGCCTAAAATCGGATATATTATGATTGGATGAATAATTTAAATGAATAAAGTGGGAAGAAATAGAAAAAATGGAAAGCAAAGGGGCACAAAAATTCACCACAAGGCCCATATTGCATGAGCAGGTATAGGACCAATGCAACTAGCACCAAATGTGAGCGCTCTACTGTGGAGCCACCACGGCCCCTGCAAGATTCAAAATTAGCCACTAAATACATCTTGTAAATGCGTAGATTATAACATTTGGCGATAGTCATACATCGCGTTTAAAACTTCTTAAAATTAGACAGAGTAAGAAAGTGTTTGAATTTGATAAGAACTTGGCACCGGATATTAAAAATGTTTAAATCATTTGTAATAAAATAAAATTACCATTTGGCCGATACTTTGCAATTAGTTAATTTTGAATGTATCAGGTTGTTTGAAACAAAGGCTCATTTTCCTATCTCGAGCTACTACTGAGATAATTAGAAGAGCAAAAATGCCAACATATTTATGCAAAGGATACTTACTACAACTCTCGATCGACTCATCACTTCCATATTTACAGTCCTTATCTATATCACAAATATAACTGCCAGAAACACATTGGCCAGATGAACATTTAAACCAATTATTTTCGCAAACGATTCTCTGTACAAAGATAATGTAAGTAAAATTTCATTTAAAAAAAAAATATAATTTATATCTGCAATAGTAGTGTTTAATTTTGAACTCTAATTTTCTGCTTTAAAATACTGAATTAACAATTTAATACCATATACGTAATAATTTGGAAACAACAATGATTAAATGTATGTTCTGCTATCATTTTCAGGTAGTGTTATTTATAATATTCCACTATATTCTACTGACTTACATAACTGTTTATTATTCCCTCGTTTCAGGTAGATAAATGAAGGGGTTTCCCTTTTTAAAGTGATGACAGATTGAATTTGAATTTCATTTTTAAAGCATTCGTACAACTTTGTTTCAGACCGGATGGATGTTAATAAGCTGAATTGTTTGAATGAAGAAAGTGGGATGAATTGGGAACATCCTGAAAAACAATGAAGCACGAAAAAAGTCCACCACAAACCCATATGGCACGAGCAGCTATAGAACCAATGCACTTAGCACCAGATGTGATCGATCTAACATGCAATCACCGCAGCTCTTTCAAACTTCAAATTTGGCTACTAAATGTCTCTTGTAATGTATAGACTATAACATTTGGCAATACTAATGTATGGCGTTTAAAAATTCATAAAATTAGACACAATGAGAAAGTATTTGAAATACATATTTCATAATTATCTGTCACCGGATATTAAATTGTGTTAATCATTTGTAATAATTACTTCCCTTTTCCAATTTCGTGGACACTTTCTAATGAGTTAATTTAGTAATATCACGTTGTTCGAAAGAAAAGTTATTTTTTGAATCTAAACCTATTACTGAGGTTATTAGAAGAGCAAATAAAACGATTATATTTATGGAAAGGATACCTACGACAACTCTCGATAGATTCATCACTGCCATCTTTACAGTTCTTATATCCATCACAAATAAAACTGTCAAAAACACATTGGCCAGATGAACATTTAAACTGATCCTCTCTGCAAATTCGATTTTCTGTAGAAAGAGAAAATAAGTAAAATTACAATCTGAAGAACTCTTATTTCTATCTGCAGGAGTAGTGCTTAATTGAGAACTAGAATTTTCTGCTCTGAAATACAGAATTGACAATTAAATACCATAGAGTAAAGTATTTGGAAACAACAATAATTAAATGTATTTTCCGCGATCGTTATCATGTAGCGTTATTTATATTTTATTGCACTATATTCTACTGACAGTTTTGAATAGCATAGTTCTTTAGTGTTCCCTTCCCACAGGTAGATAAATTAAGAATTGTTTTTTTCTTTTAAAAGCGATGCAAGATTGAATTTCAATGTCATGTTTAAGACCTTCAAGTAACTTTGCATCAGGCCGAATGGATGATTATGAAATGAGTTAGTGCAATGAAGAAAGTGGTTGAAATGAGAGAATTCCAAAAAAGTCACAATATGTAAGTCTAGCTCAAAACTCGAATGACATGTGCAGATATCGAATCAACGACATCCAGCAAGATATGTGAGCGCTCTAGCATTGAACCACAGTGGCATCTGGAAGAATAAGAGTGACCAGTGAATGTACCTTGCTAACTCATAGAATATAAAGTTTCGAGATAGTCATGTATGGTATTAAACAATTCATAAAACTGAACACAGTGAGAAAGTTTTTGAAACATATATATATATATATATATATAATTAATAATCACAGGATACTGAAAGTGGGCTAATCATTTGTGCTACATATTTAACGTTTATCACTTGACGGGCGCATTCTAATTATTCAATTAATCAAAGTTGTTCGAAAAATGTGCTATGTTCGTATCTCAAAGAAATATTGACTTTTGACATGGAAAAACAAATCACCCATGTTCTAAACATTCTGCGTCTGTTGCAACACATCTCTGTTGCAAGCAACGTCAGTAATTTACAAGGCATTTAATGGCGTCACTGAGGAAACGTGTTTCTCGTGAAACAATGAATTACCGAAATGTACTTTCTGCAATTTTTGGAATACCTGATTTCCACGAAGTATCGTGATGTGATTTATAAACATATGGTAGTATCCTAGTTCAAATTTTGGGGAACATAGAGAGAGAGAGAGAGATGCAATATTAAATGACTCAAATCAGGCAGCTTTTCTGCTCTCTGACTCAATAATACAATAACTGTGGTTAGTTTAAGTTAGGTTAGTCCGATATTAGTATAATAGTATAATATTAGTCCGATATTAGTATTAGTCTGATACTAGCATGCAAATGTAGCGATTTTAACAAGCAGAGTGTGCACTGCTCTTGCAATTATTGGATATGGTATATTTCCCATCCGGCATCTTAATACGACAGTGTGTAGACTCATTGTGATGATGAAGAAATATGTTATTTTGAATGTACAGTAGATGTTGCTTCTGATACATCGTCTGTTTATGCGGTAAGCTGTTATGCATTCCTTTTAATGTACTCGATCGGAATTGTTAAAACTAGCTACTATGAATTGTCTCCTTATGAATTTACGAGAATTAAACTGCAAATATACAATAAATGCATCGTTATTATCTATGTTCTCTGTTCCCTCTAATTTTCCATCGTCGAAATAGTTTTTGGTTACCTGAAAAAATATATTAAAAATTGTACGTGTTCACCGGTAGAACAATTTGAAACAGGAAACGCATTGCCTGCTCTTAAGTTGAGGGTACACAACACGTATTCACCACAGTAATGCTTTGTTTATACTTTAGTCTGCATTACGTCGAACTTATGGGATGATATTATTTTTAACTAACAATGCTGGAAAATGTTGTACGCATTACTGTTGAAAATGTATGGTAAATTTAGCTATACTTCGTAGGAGGTAAAATCCGCCATCTGCTCCAATATTTTAGATATTGTCCACTGATACATATGTCTATAGAGCGATACGCTAAGCCAAATTGCCAGTCGAATACCAAAAGGGAGGTTTGATCCAGACCCCAGCCTGGTAATTTGTAAATATATTCTGTAATTTTCTGAACAAGGGCTTGAAACATGATGATATTTTAAATATGTCCTTTCCGTACATAACAACATAAAATCTCTCCTCGTCACCAGATATAAGGGTAACGAATATATTTTTAATTTCATGCCCATGAATTCCTTATTATAAACGTTCGTTCTTTACGTACACGTGTACATTATTTTGTTGTTGCTTATTCCGATCTCCAGTAGATGGCAGATCTATATTTACTAAATGTTCCTGTGACATTATAATATAAGAAGTTCATCAGGATAGTAAGACATCTTGGAAGATAACGTACTTAAACTCCGCTTACTAAAATAATTGTCAATTCGTTGTTTTAATTTTCTGTTTTCTTTATGTATGAAGTACGGCCAGTCACACGGCCAAAGATGATTATATTGCCATTAGGAAGCGTGGAATGTTGCTTTCGACGAAATAAATGTATTAATTTTCCTGAAGTATTAGCAAATATGAACTAGTATAGTGTATTTAGCGAGATATATTTTATTATAATTCCTACCTTCACGTAATGTAAATTAGAGTAATATGTTTATCAACCTTTATTGTAGAAAGAGGACAGTAGCACATCCAGTGCTTTCAACAGTAGGGAACGTAGATAGAATAAACCAGTGATTGTTTTCCCGCTACGTTAGTGGTAACTATAAATATATCATATTGAACCTCATGCTGCTTATTTTGACCATGAAACCTAACTTCGTTATCATCCAAAATTAATATTTCTAGATATGTAAGGTTGTTTCGAAAAAAAAATGATTCATTTTTGTAATTAAAATTGCTGAAATAAAGCCATAAAAAAGCATTTTCCCGCTACGTGGTGCCTATCCCCCATGCGCCATCGCTGAATTCGCAATTTATAGATAAACTAGATTAGGTAGAAAACCAAGTAAAGTTTTGAAAAGTTTTCTTGTGTAAATTGTTCAAATATTGCTACAAACATTAAAAGCCTTTTCCATTAACGGGGCGTGCATCTCTCTCTTGCTATGCCACTGATACATAAAAACGATTTTTTTCTTATACCCTTCTAACATATTCAATTACACATATCTTGCCTGATTTCTTTGTTGTATGGCTAATTGCAATCAGCAGAGGTTTGCGGTTCAAAGTGGATCTCCCCTTCCGTTTGGAGTTTATTAGTGAAAATTTAGTATCAGGATGTAATTATTAATGAGTATTTTGAATTGTGTCCACTTACTTGAGAATAACATCGTTATTTCAACTTGAAATTAAATAACTACTTTGTCGTTATATAATTTATATTGAAGTCTACATACATTACTATTTCCAGGAATGTTACAGAGCCGAACTGTTACTGGATATTTTAATATAATATAATAAATAATTTAAGATGGAAACTTTCTTGAAAGAAACCACGTAAATTAACCACTTACTGCACATTTCCACATCCTCGTCACTGTTGTCAGGACAATCACTTTCAGTATTACAAATCAAACGTCTTGCAATGCACAGTGAATTGTTACATTGGAATCCATTAGACTGACATCCATAAGTTCCTAATAAAAACATGTTTAAATCATTATTTGTGTCACGATTATAAGTAAAATTAATTAATGTACTGAAATGAAAAAGAGTAATTAAACGTTGAATAACCATATGTAAATCATTTGAATCACAAATTATGAATATTGTTACAATACTCTTTAACAAAATAAAATCATAAAATGTAAGTTGAGGTACCTTCAATAGTTCATTAAGGTTTACAATGTTAGTACGCGGTTATATTTCTTAAGTGCTATAACCCTGTTGAAACATAAGCACAACAGTTTTAAGGATTCTACTTCAATGTATATTTAGCTATAGTGATAATTCAACCAGGAAGGATGTTCAATGTTGAAGTTTGGTCGAAAAAGCATATTTAGAATCTAACCTACAGAATACCGGCATAAATTGACGAAGGTATAGAGGCAATAATCTTGCAAGCGTTTTCAAAATATATTTTGACAGTAAGTTTAATCTGAATGGTTAGTAGCATCGTGATATGCTATTCTTGTCGTGATTTTTTTAAACAATATAATATAAAAGCAATAACTGATCACTAGCGACCATTCTTAAATATTATTTTGTTATTGGTTATGGTGCTTAGCCATTGTCTTAAATCACATCATTCCAGATAAGAAGTGCATTGGTATTTTTTCCTATTGCAAAATGTGTAAAAATAGCTTTTTATAAATTTATGGATTTAAAATTGCGTAGTTCCAACAAAAATGTTTTTGTTTTCCTACTTCAGAGCTGAATAGGTTGGTGAAGCAAAAGGGCTATCAATATTCATTACAGTAATTATATCTTAGCTACATTGCTAGAGAACTCTTGTAGAACATTACAGCTATAAACTTTCTTTATAAAAAAAGTGTACATAAATTACATTTCTTCGCAAATTCATACCATTGAAGTATAATCAATGTTTTAGAGAATTAATGACAGTATTTACAAACTACAATCTGTAATAAAAAAGGGGGCACTGAGAAAAAAATAAAGTGATATCTTAATTATCTTCTAATTTAGAAATTAATTTGGTACCATAACGTCCTTAATATTATTTGTCTACTTATAG